>JAOTQQ010000011.1:1104757-1115075 GCA_026546715.1 Gallinago undulata | reverse complement strand
GGGGTTTGAATGTCTCCAGAGAAGGAGACTCCACCACCTCTCTGGGCAGCCTCTGCCAGGGCTCTGACACCCTCACAACAAAGAAGTTCCTCTTCATGTTTAGGTGGAACTTCTTACATTCAGTTGTGCCCATTCCCTCTTGTCCCCTGTTGGAGTTACCCTACCCCCAGCTGCAGTCGGGGGGCAAATCAGAAATACATCTTCCACTGAAAAAAAAACGGTGCAAGGACCGTGGTCACCACCTCCTGGAAGCTGTTCCTCACCCTGGAGGTCACGGGCTGTTAGTGGAGGAACAATCTCCTGCGTCCCTTCATCCCTCTGTCCATCCCTCTCTCCATCCATCCCTCCATCACCCCACACCCCGGCAAAGCCTCACCCCTTCTCACAGACAAGTGCTTTTTCCTCAGACTCGTTTTATTACCAGTTCTGCTTTAGATTAAACAGGCTTCCAGTATATAAAAATAATGTATACAAATTAGCAGTTAATGTTTTACATTTCTGGCTTAAAGGCATATTTATAAGTTACACATTCAGGTCCCTTCCCTCCCCTCGGAGCAGGGGGTGACGAGGGGGTCGGGGGGGGGGCACGCAGCAGCTTAATTACAGCGGGAAGCGGCGAGGACTTGCCCTGGGCTACCAGCTGGGGCTAGTGAGAAGATGCACGGCAGCCACGCACGTCCTCGAGGGCGAGCAGGGCCGGCTTTAACGAAGCAAATGCATTAATTGCGAGAGCGCACGGTTGGGATTTAGGCAGCGGGGCAGGGGAGGGACCGAGTCCAGTGCCTTCCCGGGGGGGGCAGTTCTGTGGCCTCTTTTCTCCTGCCTGAGTCTCACGGGGGGGGCCCTGCAAATGCTTTGGGATGGAGGTGGCCACTGTGGTCCCTCAAAGGCTCCAGCCCCAACGGTTGGTGAGGATTCTGAGGAGGGTGAGGATTCTGAGGAGGGTGAGGATGCAGGAGGAGGATGAGGAGGATGCAGGAGGAGGAAGGTGAGGATGCAGGAGGAGGAAGGTGAGGATGCAGGAGGAGGATGCAGAAGGAGGATGCGGAGGATGCAGGAGGAGGATGAGGAAGATGCAGGAGGAAGATGACGAAGATGCAGGAGGAAGATGAGGAGGATGCAGGAGGAGGAAGGTGAGGATGCAGTAGGAGGATGAGGAGGATGCAGGAGGAGGAAGGTGAGGATGCAGTAGGAGGATGAGGAGGATGCAGTAGGAGGATGAGGAGGATGCAGGAGGAGGATGGTGAGGATGCAGGAGGAAGGTGCCACCCTGCAGCCCCATGAGGACAGCGCATCCCTGACCCTCCTGCTGATTCTCGGATCTACGGAGCACCCGCTGCGGCGAGGGACAGCCCAGCGCTGCTCACCCCAGCCTGGTGAGAGCCCCGGGGGGGGGGGGTGTGTGTTCCAGCCCCCACTCCCGTGGCACAGCGAAATTTGGAAGGAAGACGTATAAAATGACTGTAAAATAGCACCCCTGCCAGCTCCTGGGGTTCCGGAAGCGCCCAGGGTGGGATCTTTGCAGCAGGCTCCTCCGCAGGGGAGGAGAGCACGGGGCTGGGGGAGACGGGGGTGGGGGGGGATGTGGAGGGACTGCAGCGTCCCCCCCTTTCCCCCCCCCCACTCCCCTCCGGCAGCGGGAAATCAAAGGCACCAGCAAGCTGAGGAGGGGGCACGCCAGCGTGCAGGGCTGGCCCCGGGACGGGCACGCAGGGGAGCGGCTCGGGGGTAGGGATGGGGCAGCCCCTCTTTTCCTTCCAGGACAAGTTGGGGGGCCATTCTGTGCCCCCCCCTCCCCGCCCGTGCCCAGGAGGGTCCCCCAGCCTGGAGGAGAGGAGCTCGGAGGCATTGCTAAGCAAGCACCGGGGGGGTCCCTGCGGCGGGGAAGCAGGGTGGGAGCCGGGAGCGGGCACTGTCCCTCCACCCCGCGTCGATGTCCCGCGTGGGGCCGATGGTCCTGCCCCGGTGCCGGTGGCTGCAGGGACGGTGCCGGTCACAGCGAGATGTCCGGCGTCGTCTGCAGGCTCTGCCCCGCAGCCCGTTTCTTGGCGCTGCCGCGGCCCTTGTCCCCGCGCCGGTACGGGTTGTTCCGCAGATCTGCAGGGGGGAGAGAGCCCACGGGGGGGGGGAGGGATGGCTGAGCCAGGGCTGGGACCCAGGTACCCCCCGACCGCCCAGGAGTCACCCCATTTGGGTACGAGGGTGCTCGGGAGGAGCAGCAGCTATGAAGACCCCCCATCCCTCGGCTCTTTGGGTGCCCCCCACCCCGTATCCCGGGGCTGGGGCCGACGCCGTGGTGCCCCCCGGGGTTGGGTCTCAGCGTGGGGCAGGGTCTCCAGCCATGCAGCCGGAGGGGAGGGTGGGCGAGAAACCTCGGGAGGGTGGCAAAGCCCGGCAGCCCCCGCCTGCGCCGTGCCCTCGCCCCCAGCCCCGCTGCCCCCACGTTACCTACAGAGGACTCTCCTCGTTGAAGCTCACGTCGCAGAAGAGCCGGGACGAGCGTTTGCCCGTCCGGGCGGTGAAAGGAACAGTTTTCAGAGCTGAGCAGAGCAATCCAGAGAGACAGCGAGGAGGAGGAGGAGGAGGAGGAGGAGGAGGAGGAGGAGGAGGAAGGAAGAGAAGGAGGAAGAAGCAGAAGAGGAGGAGGAGCGATGAGACGGGGCAGAGAGCGCTCGGCAGCGGTGCCGTGTGAGATGGAAAGGTGCTACAGGGGGGGTTGGTCCCCACCATGGGGCTCAGTGGCCCTTTGGCTCACAGCGCCCCGTCACCGAGGGTCTCCCCGCTGGCACCAAGCGCTGGGGCTGCTGCTGGGGTGGGGGGGGGACACCCGGCCCCTCACCTGAAATAATATCCTCAATGGCCCCGTCTTTTCCTTCGTAGATGAGCGGCTCCTTCACCATCTGCTTCTTCTTCAGCTCAGCGATCATGTCCATCTGCTGCCGCTTGGCTTTCTGGATGGGCAGCTGCTGGTGGGGACAGCACGGGGTGAACAGTGTGACCTCCACCCCCCGAAGGAGATGGGGTGACCCCACCTTCACCCCCCCCTTCCCCACCAGGCAGCCCCGCTCAGGACTGTCCCACCAGGACAGAGGGACACAGGGGGCACCTTCACCTCGGGCTGGTCCTCGCTGCCGGGGGGGCTGGATTCTGCCTCTTTGGCCGCCACCTCTTGTTTCTTCCACAGCTGGATGTCCTGCTCTGCTTTCTTGGGAGAGGCAGGGGGAGGGTGTGCTCAGCTGGGGGGGGGTCCTGCAGTGCCCCTTCCCTTGGCAGCCCCCAACTCGTCCCAACCCAGCCCCAGCATCTCCCACCACCCCACAGGAGCACCGACCCCCAGGGTCTCTCTGCCCCGTGAGCCCCAGTCTCACCTGAGGCTTTTGCTGGTTACCCCAAAATGGGGTCAACCCCCCCCCGCCCCACAACTCCACATCCCCCTCCCACCCTCCAGAAACAGGGCACCCCCCATCCCCTCCTACCTTGTAGGCTCTGATGAAGCGCATGAACATGGGGAAGAAGGTGGTGGGGGGACTGGTCTTGGGGTTCTCCCCGAAGTACTCCACGACCGACTCGTATGCCTCCTGCGGGCAGAGACACCCCCATCCGGGGGGGCTGGGGCTGGGCAGCGGCACCCCATGGCCCACCACCTCCTTCCAGCCTCTCCCACCTCACCCTCCCACCCTGTATCTCCTCCAGCTCCTCGTTCTCCTTCTGGAGCCACGTCCCAACCAGGACCTTCTCCCCAGCACCCACCTTGGCGGTTTTGCTGTCGGCCTGCAGCTTCTCCATCACCTCCGTGTTGACCTTGAGGAAGTCCTTGAGCACCAGGCTGTCGTCCTGCCGCATGAACTCCTTGCGGGTCAGCTCCATCCCCTGCTGGAGGCTCCGCACGTCCTGCAGCACGCTCTCCAGGGAGACTGCGGGGAGGGCGAGCGGCGCCGGGGTCAGGGTGGGCTCGGAGACGCCCCACACCGGGGGGGGGGCAGCCTGCCGTGACGCCCCCCCGGGTACCCGTGGGTGCTACCTGTGCCCGCCTTGTCGAGGAAGTGCAGCTCGGTGTGGAAGCCGGTCAGCTCAGGGTACTTCTCCGTGATCACCCGCACCAGGTAGTGCAGCAGCGTCTGCTTGCGGTCCGTCGACTTCATCTCCAGGAGCTGGGAGAGAGCGGCGTCAGCCCCCCCAACCCGCATCCCACCACCCCTCCTCACCCCTGCTCAGGGCAGGCTCTGGTGGCCCTCCATCCCCACATCCCTCCATCCCCACGGCTGGTCTCCGCATCCCTCCATCCCCACGGCTGGTTCCACATCCTTCCATCCCTAAGTGGTCCCTCCATTCCTTCATCCCCAACTGCTCCCTGCATCCCTCCATCCCCATGGCTCATCCTGCATCCCTCCATCCCAACAGCTGGTCCCTGCATCCCTTCATCCCCACGGCTGGTCCCTTCATCCCTCCATCCCAACAGCTGGTCCCTGCATCCCTCCATCCCCACAGCTGGTCCTGCATCCCTTCATCCCTATGCCTGGTTCCCACATTCCGCCATCCCCACAGCTGGTTCCCACATCCCCCCATCTCTCCATCTCTGGTCTCTGCACCCTTCCAACCCCATGGCTAGTTCTTGTGTAGCTCCATCCCTTTAGATCTTCCCCATGTCTCTCCAACATTACGGATGGTCTCTTCATCCCTCCATCCCCACAGCCAATTTCTGTGTCCCCTCCATCCCCACGGCTGGTCCCTGCATCCCTCTAGCTCCTCTACCATGCCTCTCCAAACCCTACAGATGGTCCCTCCATCCCCACAGCAGGTTCCCACATCCTTCCATCTCTGCTGTGTCCCTCCAGCCCTGAGGTGGTCCCCAGGTGGTGGCAGTGTCCCCTACCGCGTCGAGGCTCTGCAGGCGGAAGCCGTAGGCTGCCCCACGCTTGCTGCTGTTCATGTAGTTCCCAAAGGCCAGGACAATCTGTGGAGACACACTGGCTTAGGGACATAATCCGGCACGGACGGGGCACCCCGGGGGGGAGCAGAGGGCCTGCACGCAGCCTGGCAGCACCCACCCCAGCCCGACACCCCCCCAGTGGGGCCACCACCCCCCAAACCCCTCACCTCGAGGATGTTGCGCAGTTTGCTGGAGGACTTGAGGGACATGGAGGCGGCGATGATGGCGTTGAGTTGCTGCGGGCGGGAGGAGAAGGGTGTGAGTCTCCCCGTGGGATGCCACCCCCCAGCCACCCCCTGTCCCCTCCAGCACCCACCGGCATCAGCAGCTGGGCCGTGTCGCCGAAGTTGCCCAGGAAGATCATGACGTTCATCCGCTCGGCCAGGCGCGGGATCTTGCTGAAGCGGATCATGAACTGGTCCTCCTCCGAGAGCTCCTCCAGCGGCTGCTGCTCCCGCTCGAACTTCCCGATGAGCGTCCGCTCGTACTCGGTGGGCAGGAAGCGCAGCAGCAGCTCTAGAAAGTCGAGGCTCAGGGCCTGCTGGTCGTACCTGCGGGTGGTGGGAAGCCCCCAGCACAGTCAGACCCTCAGCAGGTCCCTCAACGTCCCATGTCACCCACGGCTGGTTCCCATCTTCCCTCCATCTCCATGGCTGGTCCCTGCATCCCTCCGTCCCCACAGCTGGTCCCACCACTCCTCCAACCCCAGCACTTCCCACAGCATCCCAACCCCTCACGTGTGTCCTGACCTTCTCCTGACCTTCTCCCAACCTTCTCCCATCAAGGTGGGGACGCTCACGTTTCAATGGCTGTGCAGATGTCCTGGATGCTGCGGCCGCCCTTGCGAAGGGTGATGGCCAGGTTCTTGGCTCGGTTGGACTCCATGAGGGTGACCTTGCTGGGAGCCTTCTGCGTTGCCTTCACCTTGAGGGCACTGATGTCCACGGCAGGGCCCTGTGCCTTGGTCTTGAACTGCTCCTCAAAGTCACTCATGTCCAGCTCCTGTGGGGAGATGGGGCTGAGGGCACGGTGGGGAGGTGACGTGGGACATCTGGGATGAGGGCAGGGCCAGAGGACTGGGACAAGGGGAAGAGGAGCGAAAGGATGAAGGTGGAGCAAGGGGTTGAAGACAAGATGAAGTGGTGAGAATGGAGCAAGGGGACAAGGACAAGGACAGGGACAGGACAAGGGGACAGGGAGGGCGTAAGGAGGGAACCAGAGGATGAAGATGAGGAAGAAGACACGGACAGGATGTGAGGATGAAGCAAGGGGACAAGGACGGGGTGACAGCAGAAGGATGGCACATCCCATGTTGTCCCTCTCCTGACACAGGGGAGCTGCTCCAACCTCCAGCTCCTCCAGCAGCTGCGTGACTCCACGGATGGGTGCAAGGCGGGCACGGGGGGCAACACCAGGGTGGCTGCGGTGTGGACTGGGGCGCTGGCCCCGCTGAGCACCCTGTGCCCGGACCCCCCCGTGTCCTCACCTGCAGCACCTTCTCGTCGTTGAGCTCGGTGAAGACGGTGCCATCGATCTGGCTCGGCTTCAGGGCCACCCAGTTGAAGACGGGCATGCGGAACTTGGTCTGGATGGGCTTCTTCACCTTCACTGCAGGGTGACGGGGAGGGGGGGGGGCTACGTCAGAGGGTGGGGGGGGGGGTCCCAAACCCACCCCAGGGTGCACCCATCCATCCCTTGTTGGGGGACATCCCCACCATCCCTGGGTCACACTCACCTGAACCGTTGGGTGGGGGGGGGGCACCCGGGGCGGCTGGGAGCTCCCCACTGGGGGGTGGGGGCGGTGGAGGGGGGGGCACAGGGCCATCCAGCCCCCCCGGGAGCGGTGGGGGTGGGGGTGGGACTTGGGCACCCGGGAGCGGAGGGGGTGGGGGGGGGGCAGTGCCTGCGGGCAGTGGGGGTGCGGGGGGCAGCGGGGGGCCAGGCTCAGCCCCCGGCAGCGGTGGGGGGGGCGGGGGTGGGGGGGGTGGAGGGGGCTGGGGGGCGGCAGGTGCTGGGGGGGGAGACGGGGCCGGAGCTGGAGCCGGAGCATCTGCAATGGAAAGAAGACGTGGGTGAGATGGAGGACACGGTGCCACTGCCGCGTTCCCTCTGCCACCGAGTGACTCGGCGTCCCCGGTCACATCCCCGCGCCCCTGCCTCGGTCCCTCTGCCCGGAGACACGCTGCCACCCCCCACTCCGTACCGGGTGTCCCCACCAGGAAGGGGACATCAGGGGCTGCTGCCATCCCCCCTGTACCTGTGGTATCTGTGCCAGTGTCGGTGGTGCTGGTGGCGGCGGTGGCGGTGGCTTCTCCGGTAACCACGGGGGCTGCTGGGGTTTCTATGACGACGGGGACGATTTCGATGGCGACGTCTCCGTCGGGCCCACGCAGGATGTGCACCAAGCCCTTCTCCTCCAGCTCCGCCAGCCGCCGCTCCAGCGCCAGCCGGTAGCACTCCTGGGGCTGCGGGGCCGGCGGGCTGGGTGGCCGCGGTGGGCTCAGCTGCTCCTGCGGCGGCAACAAGCCCCAGCACGTCACCGATGTCCCATGGCACCCCTTAAACCCCGGTCCCTCCCCCGGCCCCCATCCCTTCCCGTGGCACCACAGCACCCACGGGTGCTCACCCGCAGGGCCTCCAGCTCCCGCCGCGCCTGGCTCAGCTGCTTCTCCAGCTCCGCTATCTTGGCCATGGAGTCGTTCTCCGCATCCTGCAGCTTCTCCGTCAACTGCAGGGGACGAGGCGACGTCGGCTCAGCCCCGTCCCCGTCCCTCCCTCGGGGCTTGCGTCAGCAGCTCCTGCCCACGCACCCACGTCCCACCTGGTTGACGTGCTCCTGCAGCTCCTCCATGTGCTCCAGCACGGCCGTCTTGGTCTCCGAGTCCTCCAGCATGGCCCCCACGTCGAAGACGTTGTCCAGGTAGGCTTGGATCTGCACCTGCAGCTTGTCGCTCTCGGTGAGACGGAGGCTCTGCCACGGGACAGCCGGTGGCACCGTCACGGCCGGTGGTCCCACCTCCAAGGTGGCACCAGGGGCTCAGCATCCACCCGTCACCCACCTCCAGGTACTGGTCCAGCCCCAGGTGGGTGAACTCGTACTGCAGGAAGACGCGGAAGTTCATGTTCTCCACCGAGTGCACCACGATGTTGATGAACTGCATGCAGGCCACCTGCGGGACGGGCACAGGCTCAGTGCGGCCACCAGCACAGCATGGTGGCCCAGTAGTCCTTGGGGACACGGTGCCCAAGGGACTGCACAGTGGGTCGGTGACCCTCAGGGACCCAGTGGCCCTGCGGAATGGATGGTGGTTTCACAGCCCTGGGGACATGGGGACGTGGGGAAGGACCAGCTGCTCTGTAGCCCTTGGGGACGTGGTGCCCTGGGGACAGTGTGGTGGCTCAGCAGCCCGTGGGCACGGGATAGCTTGGGGGACAGCATGGTGGCTCAGCAGCCCTTGGGGACAAAATGCCCTGGGGACAGCAGAGCACCAGCCCCACCAGCTGCTCACCATGAAGTCGATGTTGGTGTCCTCGTTTCGGAAATACTCCATCAGCTTCTCGAAGCGGTTCTTCTCCCCGCAGACCTGGGGTGGGAGCAGGGGGCTGAGGGCCAGGGTGGGCACCCAAGGGGGTGACACGGCAGGAGGCACCCACCGGTGACACCATTCCAGCCCAGTTGGGACATGGCCCTGGGGACACGTGCTGGCATGGGGACATCAAGCCCAATGGCTGGAGGATCCCCAAGTGAGTCATGGGATGGACGTTTTCAGGATGGAGGACCCCCTGGTGACACAGGGCTCTGCCTCGTACAGGGAAACTGAGGCACAAACCCAGCCAGAGCCCAGGTGTCAGTGTGGGGACAGCGTGTCCCTGCTGGGGACTCACCTCCTTGAAGTTGTCGAAGGCAGCCAGGATGATGTCGTGGCCACCTCGGACCAGGCAGACGGCGGCCAGCAGCTCCAGCACCAGCGCCTTGGTCCTGCAGAGACACAGGGTGCAAGGGGGTTGGAGTCATGGGGTAGGCGAGGGGACAGGGGCACAGGGGACAGGTCCTACCTGGCATTCTTGTTGTTGAGGCTCAAGGTGATCTCGTTGACACAGGCTGGGTGGTTCATCACCAGGCTGAAGCCAGACTTGGGGGGGAAAAGGAGCATCAATGGGGTCCTGCGTCCTCCTGTCCCCACCCCAGGGAAGCTCCGGGACATCCCCGTGCCCCGTCCCCACCAGACATGAGGTTGAGTGAGGACATCTCGGAGCAAGGGGTTGGAGAACAGGTCTCACCCCAAACCCCGACCCCAAAGATGGCACTGGAAGGGCTGGAGAATTTCAGGGGGGGTCCATGAGGACGCTGCCCTCTCCCACCTGGTAGTTCATGATGGCGCGGAGACACATGATGCAGACGTGGACATCGTCCTTCTGGCTGACGAGGCGGGAGTTCCTCAGCGTCTTCCTGCTGTGCGAGGGGTTCAGCCTGGGCGGGCAAGAGGGTGGCTGAGAGGGGGCCCGAGGGGGTGGCCAGGGCGGGGGGGGGGGCGCCGTGCAAGCAGGGAGGTGGCAGCGCACAGGTGGGTGGCAGCGGGGGGCAAGGGGACAGCAGGGGGACCCACGAGAGAGACCCCCGTGTCCGTGCCCATCTACAAGCCCTCGGGGTGACGGGGTGATGGCGGGGGGGTGGTGGGATGGAGGTCGGGGTGGGGGGGGGGGGGTGAGGCGCCCCTTGGTGTGCACGGGTGGTCTCGGAGGCTCACCGGGGCGAGTAGGAGCTGCCGGGTGACCTGGGACAACTGTCCCCATCGCTGCCCGGGGCGCTGGAGGGGACGCTGGGGTGGACGTGGCGGAGGAGGGTGTGGAAGTGCTGGTTCGAGAGGCAGCAGCTGGAGGCGCGTTAGAGCCTGCAGGACAGGAGGGAGAAACGGGGCTCCCGCGTGGCCCCCGGGACACCCCGGCTTGGACCCCCCCCTGCAGGTGCCACGTCACCCCTGACCTGTCCCCTTGGGGCTGGGGGGACACACAAACACACACCTCGGCTCCTCCGGAGCTGCTGGCCGGTGGCGAGGGACCCCCGCAGTCCCCGAGGTGCCACGTTACGGCTCCTGGGGTGACTGCAGTGGGGTGTCCCCTGGGACCCCCCTCACCCCACCCCCGGCCTGGGAGGTCCCGCAGGCACCGTGACCGGCAGCGGGGTCCCACCGGGGTGTCCCCGTCCCACCAGCACCCTGTCCCCGTCACCTACCATCAGCGCGTCCCCCGGCAGCGTGCAAGAGAAGAGCGGGGTTAGAAGGGGCTGCGGGGGCGAGCGGCACCAAGCGAGAGCCACCAGCCACCAGGACCGGCCACGGGGGGAGGGCGCAGGCCCGTTCCTCCACCCAAGGGAGGGGTGTGTGTGCA
>JAOTQQ010000011.1:1089283-1104657 GCA_026546715.1 Gallinago undulata | reverse complement strand
TTCTCCTCAGAGCTGCTCTCCAGCAGGTCACCCCCAACCTGTCCTGGTTTTGGGGGGTTATTTCTCCCCAGGTGCAGCACCCTGCACTTGCCCTGGTTGAATTTCATCAGGTTCCTCCCTGCCCATCTCTCCAGCCTGGCCAGGTCTCTCTGGATGGTGGCCCAGCCTTCTGGGGTGTCACCCCCCCTCCTAGCTTTGTGTCACCAGCGAACTTGCTGAGGGGACATTCCATCCCTTTGTCCAGGTCATTGATGACTATATTGGAGAGGACTGGACCCAGCCCTGACCCCTGGGGAGCAAACACCCAGCCCCTCTCTGGGCAGGGTTGATCCCTTGCACACACACGTGGGGACTTGGCTTTGTCCCCATGTCCCCTCCCTGCCCCCCCAAACCAGCACTGGGGACCCATTTTTAGGAGCGGGCCTGCGTCTCCCCACCAAGCCCCTCTCCAAGCGCGGCGCGGCTGGGGGTGCAGCGAGGCAGGGAGCGGGGGGACACGGCGCGGGGACCTGGGGGGAGGCGGGGGGGGACACGGGACCGCGCGTTACCTGACGGTGAGGTGTCGCACTTTGGAGGAGCCCTGGGTGGGGGACGAGGAGGTGCTTTTGTTCAGGTCCTCCAGCGACCGCTCCAGGGCCTTGCCCTTGTCGGAGCCCGGGCTGCCGTTCTCGGCGCTCTCCATGTCATACCTGGTGACCCGTGGGGACACAGGGACGGGTGAGATGCGGCGCCCCGACATGGGCAGGGACCCCCCTCCCTGGGGTGCCCAGGGCTGGGGATGTGGGCACGGAGCTCTTGGGGATGCTCTGCTCCACCCCAGCCACGGAGCATCCTTAGCTCCATCATTCCGGTGATGGGGGAGAGCACCCCCAGGGACACCCCCACACCGGCCCCTCAGAGCCCCAGGGGAGGCTGATCCCCACCTTGGGGACAGAGCACCTCGGGGAAGGGGGACCCGGTGGGGACGTACGCGACAGAGCACTGGGCGAAGGCGAGATACTCCAGCAGCACATCCAGCCCCTTGTTCTCCTCGTTGAGGAACTCCTGGACCCAGCTGTGGGACAGGTTGGAGGTGCAGGGGGTTAGTGAGCTCCCCCAGCCCTCCTCATCCTCCCGACTGCCCCCCCAGCAGAGCCACCCCCAAGCCAGAGGTCCCCAGTGAGGGTGGGACATACTGGGGACACGAGGTGGGTGCCATGGTGACCCCCCAGTCCTGATGCATGGGTGACACCATCCAAGGGTTCCACTGCCACCAGGATGGGACAGCCCAGCCCTGGGTGGTGGGACCATGGGCACCCAGGGCTCAGCACCCACCATACCACGAGGGTCCGGGACACCCAGGATGGGGGCCAGGATCCATCCTGGCACCTGGGGAGGACCAGGGTGGCACCCAACCATTAAAGCCAACATGGTGTCCTACAGCACCCATGGCACAGCCCTCAGAGCCGCCCCAGAGGGCCAAGATGAGGCCACCAGGCTCCACATCCTGCTGTCACCCCCACAGCCAGTCCCCGTCCCAGTAGCCAGGTGACAAGGAGGACACCCCCAGGTCTCCGTTCGTTACCCGATGTAGTTGGTCCTCAGGGAAATCTCCAGCTCCCGGAGAACCTGCGTTGACTCCTGCACTCGCCTCTTGAACTGTGGGACAGGGAGAGCCGTTGGCACCGTCCCCGCACTCCCACCGGGACAGGGACAAGGGGTGGAAGGGGGAGCCCTCACCTTCCTGCTGACGCCACCCGTGTCCAAGTAGCTCTTCAGCTTCTGGATGTAGGCGGATGGTGGGTTTTTCACCTGGAAACGCTCCTAGGAACCCCCGGAGAGAGGCTGAAACCAGGCCACTCACCTGCAGCACGGGGACGTGCCACCGTCCCCATGGCAGCCACCGTGTCCCCAACCCCCCCCCCATGCTGCATATGATCAAGCATCAATGTTTAATCAGGTTAATAAGGTGCTGTCTCACTAACGGAGATGGTGGCACTCAAAACATGCCCGCACGGCGAGTGGCACTTGGGGACACACGGCACGGGGACACCATGATGCCCGGACCTCACCTGGTCACAGATGAGCTCCCACTTCTTCTCGTTGTCGTACTGGTTGAGAAGCTTCATCTTGTCCGGGGGCAGGTTCATGGAGTTCTGGGGGGGGGGAATGGGTGTCAGGGCTGGTGTCAGCAGCACCTAAAAATACCCCCGCAGGGCTGTGGCACCCACAGCTCGCCCAGCGGCGGGTGTCCTTGATCAGTGGTGGGAGGATGGGGACACCAGTGGGAGGATGGGTTGGACTAGATGATCCCAAGGGTCTTTTCCAACCTAAATGATTCTATGACTCTAAGGGGACACTGGTGGGAGGATGGGGACACCACCATTCCCACCATGTCAACTTCCAACCAGCCATGGACCCATCAGCAATGTCCCCCCCTGGAGGTCCCCGAGGCGTAGGGCAGGAGGTGTCAGTGAGGGGACAGGAGGCAAAACTGGACCCATCCATCCATGTCATGAGTGCACAACGCTCCTGTCCTCAGGCAGCCCAGTCCCGGCAGAGTTACTTGGGGTGAGGGACGAGGACACGGGCTGGTGACACAACTGAGGAACCCAAGCGTCTAGGCCCTGCTCGAGGGTGACGGTCACCCCCGAGCCCCCCCACGGCGGGTGTGTGACACGCCTGGCAGGTGTGTGACACGCCTGGTGGGTGAAATCAGTGGTTTTTTATAGACATTATGTCAGGGCAGGGTCTGGCGTGTCACCACATCCCTCTGTGCCACTGTTGCACAACAAGGGCCCCCACCACCTCCCCGGGGCCGCCCCGGCAGGACGTGACGTGGCTTCCGCTCCCCGAACGGCACGAGGCGGCTGCCGAAACCGCTCCGCACCACGGCTGGGGGCTCCGGGGGGGCCTGGGTGCAGCTCCTGTCTCTGGGGTGCTCGAGGACACAGCGGGTCCTCATGGGGCAACCATCAGAGCCTTTCATGGGCCACCATGGGGTGACCAGCAGAACCTTTAATGGGCCACCATGGCTTGGGTCACGCTGGGAGCTCAGCCCATTTAATTGCCCGAAAGACCCATTTCTTGGTGGTCTGGCCCCCAGAGAAAAGCAGGAGCTGAGGCAGGTCCCAGCCCAGAGAGCCCGGGCAAGCTGGCACAACGGCACGGGGAGGTGACACACAGCCCCAAGTCACCCTTAACCTCCATTTTTGGGGTCCTTGACACTAAGGACAGGGATGTGGGGTGCACGCACCCCTGGGCCACCCACATCCTTAGGGAAAAGGCATCTCACAGGGGTTTGGTTGCCCACAGAGGAGCAGGTCCAGGAGGAGAGGTGGTGGATGGGAGCGGAAACCTCAGCACCCGCCTCCACCAGGGACCTGCCGAGCTGCTTTCGTAAGAAGCCAAAACCCAGGGGAAGGTGGGCGGAGAGGAGCCAGCGCTCGGCTGGATGTGGCCAGGGGATGGCTCGCATGGAGACCTGGGCAGGGAGGGTAAAATTGGGCTGTGGGGTCAGAAATAGCCTCAGTGAGAAGCTGCACTGGAGCTGCCAGGTGGGTCCTGGGATGGGCAAGGTGACAACAGCATCCATATGTCCCATGTGCTGGGGAGACCCCTCCTCGTGGTCTCCAAAGTGCCATCCTTGGGATGGATGAGACCCTCCAGGAGGGTCAGACCAAGGGACGGGGCTGTGCCGAGAGGGACCACGCACCCAAACACCCCACCCAGGGCAGCACCCATGGGACACTCTGCTGGGTGCCCTCAGAAGAGAGGGGACGGTGGCACCCACCATGTGGACCACCTCTTCCAGTGGCCGTGTGTGGGACCTTGAAAAACCAGAACCAGCCACCACTGGTGGGACAGGACCTGCCACGAGGATGCAAGAGGGACCAGGGGGATGTCCCTATGGAGGTGGCTCTGCCACTGAGCCCCACGGTCCCATCCTCGCAGGCAGGGCCGGGCCGGGTGGCAGGATGTGGCACGGTTCGGGTACAAACTGGGTGGTGGCCGCGTCCCGCCGTGGTGCCGGGCGGGAGGGGGGAGGAAGTGGCTCCGTTGTGGTCCCCGCCATCAGCCGCCAGAGCGAAGAAACCGGTTCTCGTTTCCTGCCGGGGAGGGGGGGAGCGGTGTGGGGCAGGGAGGGAGATGTGGGGCAGGGAGGGAGATGAGCACCCCAGAGGAAGGACTTGGTCTTCCTCCTCCTTGGGGGACGAGGATGGAGGGGCCACAGGGACTTACCCCCCGGCAGCCACATCCCACCTCCCATCACCTCATCCCACCCCAACGTGGGGCTTCCCCACCCTCCCCCCCCAGCCTGCCAGCGGCGTCACAGCGTTACCCATCAGACGCCATCAAACGTCCTCCACCAAACCCTACTGAGATACGAGGTGGCACGGACCCCCCCCCCCCACCACCACCATCTCAGCCCACACCGGCCGGGGGGCTGAGCTCAGCTTTCCCTTGCACCCAAACCCAAGGCTGGGGGGGGAGGCAAAGCAGCACCTACGCCACTTTCCGGGACGAGAAGACCTTTTGGTCTCACAACAACGGGGCTGGCGGTGGGAGGGGACAGAGTTATTTTGGGCGGCAGACACCTTCTTTTTGTTCCGCACGCGAGCGGAGCCGGGCTCTGCACCAAACCCCCAGCACAGAGAAGAAAAAAAAAACAAACAAAAAAAAAACCAACCCAACATTCAAAGCGTCCTTTGAGGAAGCGTTTGCTCTGCACAAACACTGATGGGCTCCAGTGAAAACCAGGCTGAGCCCAGGGAGCATCCTTTGTGGGGCAGGTGGGGGGGACGCGCCCGGGGAGCGGGGATAGTGTTAGGACCCGGTCCGATTTTCCATCCGGGAGGGGGTTCAAAATGTTCCAGGGGCACAAACGAGGTCAGATGTTGGGTTCTTACAGATGGGAAGCCGCCGTGGCACAGGAGAGCATCCCAGTCTGGACACTGGGTACCAGCCCTGCCCACCACAGGGAAGGGGTTGGAGCAGCCCCGAGATGGTGGTTTAGGGGTTTCCACCAACCAGTTGGCCACGAGAAGGACTAACGTCACCCGGTGCCTGGGCTGGTGGCCGATGGACCACACCAATCCCGGGTGCTCCACCCCTCGTGGCCACGGAGCGTGATGTCCCCACCCGAGGGGGTCAGTGGCGCCCTGCAGTGCCAGTCCCTGCAGTGGTGTCCCCTCCAGTGACCCCAAGTGCCACCACATCTCTCCTCCAGCCTCTCCTCGAGGCTCAGCACCGGGGTCCCCTCAGGATCAGGCCCCCCCAGGGCTCTCCCACCCAGCTGGGCGATGCTCCCAGGACCAGCCAGCCAGTCCCCAGATGCAGCTGGGTCCCAAACCCACCAGATGCCAGGCGGGGACAGGGGGGGTGGAGGAGCAGACGTGTCCCTGCTAATGGCCAGACCCTGCCGTGGGGGTGGCAAGGAGCGGGCGAAGGGACGGGTGGCCACAACCGCCTGCTGCCCCCGGCTCTATTTTAGGAAGAAGCAGAAGCTGCTCACGGCGCAGGCTGGGGGAGACGGGCCTGATCCAGCCACCGTGTCCACCTCCCTGCCGGCTCCCGGCCCGCCCTGCGTGGCACGTGGGCCCTGGGCCAGGGGACCAGCAGCCAGGGGTGGATCCGGGCATCCAGGGGCATCCTCTGCTCTCCTGAGCCAGCACCCAGGGATGGATCTGGGCATCCAAGGGCATCCCTGTGCCAGGATGCTCTCCCGAGCCAGCACCCGGGGACAGATCCAGGCATGGGGTAGGGTGGGGGGCTGATCCGGCCATATGGGGGGGTTGATCCAACCACTCAGGGGGCCCCCCACACCAGAGCACCCTCCTCATCCCATCACCCAGGTGGAACACATCCCTGTGCCAGGATGCTCTCCTCATACTGGATCTCCAGGGCTGGATCCAGCTCACCAGCTGCTTCCCTTCCTATCCAGGGCACGTGTCCCCCGTGGGGACACCCCCCCGTGACACCCAGCCAGACCTGGCCACCATGCTGGGACCGGCCTGGGGACGCATCCAGCAGAAAGCTGGGCATCCGTTTTCTTTCCCAGTTGAGCCAAGGCCAACACTGGGGCTCGCTGGTGACCGGTCCCACCGCCGGGGCCAGCAGCACATCTGCAAACATCTGCAAACATCTGCAGCGCTGACGTTTTGCCGCTCTCTCCTCCAGGCCCCGGCAGAAGCGGCAGCAAAGCCCCCGCCAGCAAAACCTCCCGGACGGAGCCACCACCGTCCCCACCAGCCACCGTCCCCAGACCCAGCAGAACCCTCCCAGCTCCCCCCCCACCCCCCACCCCGCACCCACAGGTTCGTTTCTACATTCCCGAGCGCTCCCTCCTGGCATGCAAAGAAGGGGGGGGGGAGGAAATCATAAATCCCAGCCCCTCCAAGCAGGAGCATCCACCACTCCAGAGGTGCTCCCCTTCCTCTGCTCCAGCCCTAAAAGCCACCTCGGCACATCCCGAAGCGCTTGGCACTGGGACAACCCTCCCGCGGCCCTGCCAAAGCGGCATCTGCCACGGTGCCCTAGCTGGGAAGAAGCCAACTTCGGGGGAATTAAGCCTAAATTCCCCATCTTCTGGCGTGCGATGGGTTTATCCGTCCCCTTTCCGGGGGCAGTTTGGATCCCCCAGGCTCCGCCAGTTGGCTTTGCCCCACCAGCTCTCCCAGTTGGGGACATCCAGCCCCCGGACTGGTGTGGCCTGAGGTGCTCCGGCAGCATCCCCGTAGCCATGGCAACGTGCTGGAGCTGGATGGTGCCCCGCCGGGAGATTCCCAACCCATCACCTCCTGCTCCATCACTGATCTCAGGAGGGGGGGAAAATTGAACCCGGAGACAAGGAACGTGGATTGGGGTGGGCGAGGGTGGAGGGACCCCCCCGTCCCTGTCCCCGTGGGGGTCCCGCTGCCCCCCTGGCTGTGACAAGGGGGAAGGGAACCTGCCGAAGGAGGAAGTGAGATTGGGACAGAGGATTTCACAAGACGCCCGGTTCCCGTCTGACCCAAAACCCACCCCCCCGGGTGCCCCCGGGTCCCCCCCAGCTCCCGGGAAAGGGCTATTCCCTGGGGATAGAGGTGGCCCCGGGTGGGAGCGAGGACTTGGAGAACCATTTTTCCCATGAATTTTTCGGAGTAGGGTGTCCGACCTGCCGCCACCCAGCCGGGCGGAAAGCGGCGTTTCCTGAGGCCCCGGCGCAGCGGAAGCACCCCGAGCTCCCCGGCCACCCGTCCCCTCCTGCCACCGCCACGCCGGCACCCGCCACCCCGCTCGGCCCCCCGCCGCCCCACGGCAAAGCCCCCTCCGCGGGGATTTTGGGGTCCCCAAGCCCTTCGCCGTCATCCCCCCGACGCTGCTGCCGGCGGCAGGGACGGCCGTTCCCAAATAATCCTCTTTTGAGGAACGCCACGAGATTATGCTGCTTCCCAATAATTCGGGCTGGGGGATCCCACCCAGCACATCCCGGTGTGCCGGAGCATTCCGGGCTCGGCACAGGCTCCGTCTCCCACTGGGATTAAAGCGGGAATTTTTTTTTTTTTTTTGAAGTGAGAATTTCCCTCCCCCCCACCCCCCCCAATCCGTCTCGCCCGAGCCCTCCATCGGGGAGCGTTTTCGGGGAGGGCAGGGATGCGGGATGGAGCTCCGGCAGCGGGACGGCGGCGAAGGTCACGGCTGGCCGGCCGCGCTCAAGGACGGCGGAACCGGGAGCGGGAGCCCATCGCCCACCACCGGCGGGGTTTTCGGGGAGCTGCCATCATCCCATGGGAACGCCGCTCCGGGGGATTCCCGGGGGAGAAGGGCACCGGGGAGGAGGAGAAGGAGGAGGAAGAGGAGGAAGATGAGGACATCCGCAGCACCGGCTGCCTGCGGCGCGGCTCCCGCCACGGCCCAGCATCCCCGGGAGCCGGGGGTCACCCCCACAGGTTAGGGATGGGTGTCCCGTGTCCCCCCCCAAAACCTCCCCAAAATCCCCAGGGAGGGAGCACCGGGGGTGGGGGGAGGGTCGGGCACCCCCCCCTCCCTTCCCACCCCCCCCCCCCGAGTAACGGGGCTGGGAGCGGAAGAATTAGTAGTATTAAGAAAAATAATTAAATAACAAATGAAAGAATGTGCTAAAATAGTAAACAAATGGGTAGAATGAAATAAAATAAAAATCATAAGTAAAATAATAATATTCTTAAATAAGAAATCTAAAAATAAGAGATATAATAAAGGGAATAAAATGATAAATGAATAGTAAGGTGACGGTAATGACGAGACCCACACCCCCCCGCACCCCTCCCGCACCCCTCCATCCCTCCGAGCCCCCCCCCCGCTCACCAGGACGCGGCCGAAGCGCTCCTCCAGCTCCGGGGGGGCGGGCATGGGCTGCCGGGCGGGCGGGGGGGCGGCGGCGGCGGCGCTGGGGGGGGGCACCGGCCGCCGGTTCTCTCGGTTCTCCCGCCCCGCGGCCCCCCCCTCCATGCCCGCGGCCGCGTTGCCCATGGCGGGGAGCGGGGGGGGGGGATGGGGATGGGAACGGCAGGGTCCGGGGTCGGGTCTGAAGGGGGGGTCGGGGGGGGATTGGTCCTTCCCTCCCCTCCCGCGCCGCCGCCGCCGCTGCTCTCGGGCGCTCGCAACTTGGGCCGGGGCGTTATCACGGCGTGAACACCGCCCCCCCCGCCCCCCCCCGCCCCGGCGGGCCGGGCTCCGGCAGCGGGAGGGGCCCCGGCACCTGCCGCCCCCGCCGCGGGGGGGATCTGCCCTGCCCTGGCCGAGCGCATGGCGATGGGTTTCATTTTATTTTATTTTATTTTATTTTATTTTATTTTATTTTATTTTATTTTATTTTATTTTATTTTATATTTTAATATTTTTCATTTTATTTTATTTTATTAATCTTTTTTATTTTATTTTATTTTATTATTTTTATTTTAAATTTTAAGAATTTTCATTTTATTTTATCAATTTATCAATTTTTATTTTATTTATTTTTTAATATTTTTCATTTTATTAATCTTTTTCATTTTATTTTATTTTATTTTTTAAACCTTATTTCCTTCTATTTTATTTTATTTTATTAATCTTTTACATTTCATTTTATTTTATTTTATCTCGCCTTATTTTATTTCCATTTACTTTCATTTTATTTAGTTCATCATTTTAATTTTGCATTTTTATTTTATTGGGGGGGGTTAAATTTTACTGGCTTTAATTTTTAGTTTCATTTATTATTTAGTTAGTTGGTTCTATCTTTTTTTTTAATTTCAATTTTTATTTTATTATTTTTCTTTTATTTTCTTCCTTTATTTTACTTTATTTTAATCTTGTCTATTATTTACTTATATTTTATCGTATCTCATTTCCTTTATTTATTTTACTTTTTTATCTTATCCATACTTTTATTGTATTTTATTTTCATTTTTACTTTATTATTTCATTTTACTTTCAATTTTTAAATCTTATTTATTTCATTTTACAACTTCTTTACTTTTATTTACCTATCCATTTTATTCTGCCGCTCCGTTTCATTCTTTCAAGGGGCAGACGGGACCAAGGGGGGAGCCAGGGGGTGTTGGCCCCCCCCCCCCTCCCCACCTCAGCCACCGCCGAAGGGAGAGCTGAGGCTGAGCAAACTCATCACATCCCTGGGCAGGGCACCTCCAGAGTGTGTGACACCGGGTCTGGGGTGGGGAGGGGGGTGTCCTTGGGTGGGGACACGCACCCACTGCCACGCTGGGGAGGGACAGACCCTGATGGCCCAGGGGGTTCCCGCTTTGTGGCCGGGCCGGGATAAAGCCCAGCTCTCCCAAGGGTGCCACGGGCAGGGGGCACGTGGGATCGGAGTCCGGGGGGACGCCAACGCCCCCCACCTTCAGCAGAGCGTCCATCCCCCCCCGCTCCCACCCCATCCACGCGCGGCTCCTGCCGGCTCCCTGCCCGCGCGGGGCGAGGACCGACACATCCGCCCCGCGGTCCCACCGCGCCGGCACCGGTAACGGAGCTCTGAACCCCTGCCAGGACGGGAAGCGCTTCCCTCTGCTGAGATCCGTCGAGATTTGACAAGATTTACTTGGATTTGACGAGATTTCACAAGATTTGATGAGATTTTCTAAGATCTGCTGGGATTTGCAGAGATTTTCTGAGATCTGGTGAGATTTTACAAGATCTGCCAAGATTTGACGAGATTTGATGAGATTTTCTGAGATCTGGTGAGATTTCACAAGATTTTATGAGATTTCATGAGATCTGCTGGGACTTGGCGAGATTTGGCAACATTTACTGAGTGAGATTTTGATGAACTTTGCTGAGATTTGGAGAGATTTACTGAGATCTGGTGAGATTTGATGAGATTTGCCAACATTTGGCGATGTTTACTGAGACCTGGTGAGATTTGATGAGATTTGGTGAGATTTACTGAGATCTGGTGAGATTTGCTGATATTTGGCAATATTTACTGGACCTGGTGAGATCTGATGAGCTTTGCTGAGATTTGGAGAGATTTTCTGAGATCTGGGGAGATTTGACAAGATCTGCCAAGATTTGGCAAGATTTGATGAGATTTACTGAGATCTGGTGAGATTTGGTGAGATCTGCCAACATTTGATGAGATTTGATGAGATTTTCTGAGATCTGGGGAAATTTCAGATCTGCTGGGATTTTGGAGAGATTTTCTGAGATCTGGTGAGATTTGACAAGATCTGCCAAGATTTGGCGATATTTACTGAGACCTGGTGAGATTTGATGAGCTTTGCTGAGATTTGGAGAGATTTATTGAGATCTGGTGAGATTTGATGAGATCTGCCAACATTTGGCGAGATTGGATGAGATTTACTGAGATCTGGTGAGATTTGGTGAGATCTGCCAAGGTTTGCCAAGATTTAAGGTTCAAGGAGAGTCCTGCTGAGGAATGGGTGGAGGATGGATCCAGATGGGACCCCTGGGATCCGCCGTGGTCCAGCCCCCCCCCGGCATGGCCCCGGGGCCAGAAGCTGGTGTTACCGCGTCCGTCCAGCTCCTGGTGGCACCTCCTGTTCGGCAGGACCTGCCGTGGTGCCGGGGCAGGGCGCTCGGCACCGCAGGGACCCGGGGAACGCGCTGGACCTGTTCTGCCACCCTCTCCCGCCCTCCGCAAACCCCAAATCCCAGCCGGGGGACGCACCAGGAGTGTGTCCTCCCCATCATCTCCAGGGCTTCTGGGAGGCGGGAGAGGAGCCGCCGGCAGCTCAGCGGCACCGAAAATCGGGGTCACCCACATTTGGGTTCGTTCTGATTTTCCAAAGCTCAATTTTGCAGCTGAAATCTCTTCATTTCGTTAAATATTTCAGCAGTTCATTAAATATTTTGCATTTAATTCCCCGTTCCTGGTTTGTGACCCTCTGTGGGGACAGGGATGGCCACCCCAACACCATCCCAGAGGTCGGTCCAGGAGGGCAGATGTCACCAGGACCAGGGCTTTCACCCAAAGCTGTCCATGCTGGGGACAGGCTGTGCTATGGGGCAGGGGGTCTGTGGGGACCCCAAGGGCTGGACCCCGCCCTGAGCTGGGGTGACACCTGGGAGATGTCATAGCACCCACATTCCTGTTGGCAACACCTTCCTGACCACAGCTGAAAAGTGGTTCAGGGACCTTCCCTAACAGGAAGCTCTGGGGCTGGGATCCCAGCCTGGGGTGAAGGGCACGAGTGGAGATACCAACCCAGAAGACCCAGTGAGGTCCAAGCCGGTGGTGGTAAGACAGGTCCCACACTGCCTTCTGGGACAGGCCAGCGTTCCACCAGGTCCCTCCTGACTCAGGGTGGGATGTCCCACGTCAAGGGCAAGTGTGATCAGAGCAGCAGGCAGGGCTGGGCAGGACAGGGTTGACAAGGGACAGCTGTGGCTCTCCATGCCCAGAAGAAGCAGGGACCAGGCCAATGGTACCATCTCCTGGCCATGATGAGGGCTGCAATGGTGGGATAAAGGCCATTAAAGCTGGGCATGAAATGGGGGCTGTGCACAAGGAAGGAGGGGATTTGTGGCCCTTTGTGAATGGGGAGATGTTTCACCAGAGGTTTGGGGCTGGGCTGATCCCTACAGACGTGGCACTGAGCTTCAAAAAGGGACCTCAGCCCTGGGGTTTGTGTTGGACCTCCTGGTTTTCAGTGCTGGAGGTCCTTGGTGCAGGGTGGACACGGTGGTCCTTGCATCAGCGGTACCAGGAGGACCAGGTGGGGAAGCATCCCGCTCCCCCCTCATCTCAGCCCCACAGACTGAGAAGTCTCTGGAGGTGGTAGACCAACCAAAGCATCTGTGGGCCCTTGGTTGGACCTTGCTCTTCTCTTGGGCCAGCCCTGCACGACCCATCCTGGGTGCTGCACCTTGGGGTGATGATTCTTCAGCTCCAGTGACCACAAAGTGCCTCCTGACCTCCTCCCCAAGCCTGGCCAGGACCCAGCCATCCCCTTTGGGAGGTGAGGACACCCCGCTTTCCTCAGAGAGCTTTGCTGAAAGTCGGGTGCATCACAACTGGGGTGTTAGTGATGGTCCTTCATCACCTCCAGCTTCTGTCTCCATTTAGCTGCCATTCATCTGTCGCCACCACGTCCTCGCACTCTCGTGTCTTCTCTGCCTTCCCCATTTTCCTGGTGCTTGACCTGTGATACGTGAGGGCTTTTCTCTGACAATTCAAATCAGGTGGTGGCTGTTCACTCCCCGCTATAATCATCCTTAAAAAAGCATTCTAGAAATGACATGTTCAAATCGTCGTCTTCAGTATGTGCTCGGGGCTAATTTTTATATTTTTATTTTTATTTTACATTAAGGTTGACTTCAGACTTAGCTTTGTTTTCTTAATTGATTTAAATGCACTGGAAATCACTCAATTGTGCTCTTCTGGAGTTTTTTTCAGTTGAACTTGCGGGTCCACCAAAAAATACTATTTCTTGATGCTAGAGCTACCCAGGCAATATTTCCTCACCCCAAAAAGCATTTCTAATCCTAGATTGTCCAGCCCAAAATAAACCCAAGATTATCAAGATAACTTGTCACTGAAGGGTTAGTCTCCAGGAGCTTGGGGGTACTTGGACCCCACCTCACGTATCTCCGTGGAGCTGGACACGGGGGTACCTGAGATAGGGAAGGAACCATTTCTCAAGGTTCCCCAAAGCATCGCTCTCCCTCTGCGCTTCAGTGGAGGATTTCTGCTTGGAAGACCTTCTCTGAAGTCGTACGGCTGAAGTGAAGGTCAACCCAAGAGTCCTTCTTGATAGAAGGATGAAGATCTTAATTCCTTTGTCTCCGAGGTGCTGAGATTGGATTTCTATTTTCGGTGCTGCTGAATTTCTCGGCGGCTGTCATGAGTTCCAGGTTTAACTCCACTCTCCATTTAGCCCATCGCTTTCTCCAGCGCACATTTTGATGTGGTACATTTGATGCCACGGGAAGCAGTGGAAGGAGAAGAAAGGTGGGCCTTCTGCAGGTAAATCATCTCCTTCGGTAGGTAAATCAATTTTCACGGAGTAAACCACGGGATCATAGAGAGAAAGCTCATGTCTGGAGTCCTGGGACATGGATTTTCAGGGCTGGGAGGAGTTTGGAAAACAGAGGAAGATAAACAGAGCTCCCGACCAGAAATATTTTGGTGAAGTCACATGGTAAATAGCTCATCAAGGGATTGATTATACATAACTTGGTGTTTGCTTATCATCTGCAGCTTGAAGGCATTCGGCTCGGTTCCCGAGGGACGCCTGGGAGCTCGGAGCCCGTGTAACGAGGAAAACACGGAATAAATAGCGGATAAAATTCAGGATACGATGTGTGTGAACATCCAGAGAAGAGCAGCAGAGGAGAAAGGGGCTGGCTCTTCAGCGTCCCTCGGTTACTCTGGAAGGGAAAACAGATGCCAAGGAATGAGTATGGAATACTTCTGTTTGTTTATTTGTTTCTAAGGAGCTTCTCCTCCAACTCAGAGCAGTGAACCCACTTCTCCCGCTGAAGACATGGGAGGAACAGGAAGAAAGTGAGGTCTCTCAGGAGATGTCTCACCAGACCGTTAAAGAGCCATGGTCAAAACCCTGTGAGGAATGACCTACAGCACCCCAAGCAATGAAAACATCAAGGTGGCCTCACCATCATTGGGGGGGGGTGTTCTCAAAGGGCTCCCCATGCTCCAGCTGTAGGTCTGGGCACCAGCTTCCAAACAGAGCTCCTTCTTAAGTTGCATCTACTGTTTCCAGCACGAGAAGAGACCACCAAGCCCTGGGTAGAGCGTGTTACCCCTCTGCCACTCTGCAGCAGCCTCCTGCTTCCCGTGGTGAGATGGACCCAGAAGCAGCCACCACCCACGGGTGACATTAACAGGAACAGGCTTTTGCCACAAGAATTCAAGTCAGGCCTGGGCGCTGATAAACCCTTGTCAGCTGGAGAGTCGATGCCACAAAAATGGGACAGGAAGGTGACAGCATCCCCCCTCGTTAGCCCCAGGGAAGAGCAGACGAGAGCCATGAAGTCCCCCATCCAAGGGACCACAGGCGCTCTGGCTGCTCTCTCCGTCTCCAGAGGCAGCAGGATGCCAGGTCCCGATGCAGAAACCTCCTGCCGTGGTGGCCATCAGCTTCTGAGAGGGTTCCGCAAGCTATCCGAAAGCGGGTTTGTCACCTCCGCTCCAGCAGCAGCTCTGATGGCTGGTGTCCCTTTCATCTGCGTCCCACGGGTGATCCCAGCCAGAGCTCTCAGCCTTCCGTCCCCGCTGGGGCTGTGAGAGTGGGCGGATTCAGTTCTGTTTAACAAAAACAACACTTTCCTCCTACCCACTGGTGATCTCGCCCAGCAGGGGAGGAGGAAGAAGAGGAAGAAAGGCTGAAGCTGTGCCTCAGCCCTGCGTTGACACAGAGCTGGGCACCTCCAACGCGACCAGGGCACCTTCACCAGCCCTCCAGCTTCAGCATGTGCTGGCGGAGAACATCCCCCAGCCTAACAACAAGGAGATGGGTTCTGACAGAATGACAGGATGGTTGAGGTTGGAAGGAACCTCTGGAGACCACCTGGTCCATGCCCCTGCTCCAGCACAGGTTGCCCAGGACTACCCCTAGACAGCTTTTTATTATCTCCAAGGATGGAGATCATGTAACCTCTCTGGGCAACCTGCACTAGTGCTCCATCACCAGTGAAAAAAGTGGTTCCTGATGTTCAGGTGACTCAGTCAGTGCCCATGGCCTCTGGTCCTGCCAGTGGGCACCGCTGAGAAGAGCCTGGTTCCATCCTCTGTGCACCCTAACCTTCAGGTGTTTCACAGAATGACAGAAAGGTTTGTTTGGGTTGGAAGGGACCTTAAAGCCCACCCAGAGCCACCCCCTGCCCTGGGCAGGGACACCTCCCACCACACCAGGTTGCTCCAAGCACCCTCCAACCTGCCCTTGAACCCCTCC
>JAOTQQ010000011.1:1029470-1043712 GCA_026546715.1 Gallinago undulata | reverse complement strand
GGGTATCGTTGGGGTGGTGAGGAATTGCCAAGCAGAGGGGACTAAGCTTGGGGACTCCTTGGCTGTGCCTCCCTCTTTCCCTGTGGGGCTGGGTGGTCCATTTCTGGGGTCTCCATTGCCTTGGGAACTCAATGATCTTGGGTCTCCATCACCTCCAGCGTGACCCCTCAGGGTCTCCATTGCCTTCGGGGAGTATTCTCCATTGCCTGAGTTCTCCATCACCTCAGAGTCTCCATCACCTTGAGGTCTCTGTCACCTCACATTCTTCATCGTCTTGAGATGATCATTTCAGGGTGCCCATCACCTTGGGGTCTGTAACATCTTGGGTTGTCTATCACCTTGGGTTCTCCATGACCTCAGGGTCTCAACCTGCTTGGGTTCTCCGTCATCTCAGGGTCCATCACTCCATTGCCTCTGGTTCTCCATCACTTTGGGGACCTTGGGGGTCTCAGTGCTCAGCACTAGCAGGGTAGGGGGGTCTGTAGACCCTCAGGCATGTGGGTGGCCACCAGAGTCAGGGTGGTCCTGACACAGTGGTGGCTCCTGCAGGCCAAGGATGCATCACAGGTGGCCCCGGAACTGTCGGCTGTGGTGGTGTACTGCCAGGCTGTGCCCTTCCCTGGCCTGGCCCATGCCCTGCAACACCCCCGGCCCTGCGAGATGTCCTCCTTCAGCGAGAGGAAGGCTCGGAAACTCATCAAGGAGGCTGGTGAGGGCAACAGGATGAGGACAGAGTGACTCCACGCTCCTTAACCTCACCGGGATGCAGGATGGAGCTGAGACCGATGGGTCCTGTCACCGGGGTGGCTCCATGGGTGATGGTTGGGGACGTGCTGATCCTGGTTGGGCAGCTCTGGTCTGGTGGGACTGAGGTCTGGTATCAGGGCCTGGGACCAGAGGCTAAGGTGAAGGTCACAGGTCCAGGATCAATGTCTGCTATTAAGATCTGGGTCAGGGTCCAGGGGCTGAGGTCTGGGATCTGGGGTCAAGGTCGGGGGTTTGGGTTCAGGGTCCAGGGTCAGGAGCTGGGGTCTGGGTTCCACGGCTGAGATTAAGATTTGAGTCAGTGTCCAGGGTCTGGGGTCCAGAGCCAAGATCTGGGGTCAGGGTCCAGGGCTGGGATTAAGATCTGGTGGTTTGTGGTCTGGGGTATGGTTTTGGAGTCTGAGGTTCAGGGTCAGGGTTTGGGGTCTAAGGTCAAGGTGTGGGGTCAAGGTCAGGATCCAGGATCATGGTTTGGGGTCCAGGCCTTGGATTAAGATCTAGGTCCGTGTCCAAGGTCTAAGGTCGGGTCTGGGCTCGGGATCCAAGGTCAAGGTCCAGGGCTGGGGTCTGAACCTCAGGCTCTGGGTCCACCCAGCCGGGCAGGCTCCATCCGTGTCCCCAGGCTCACAGGTGCAGCAGGATACTGTCACCAGCTGGCAGGGCCCTGCGGTGGCACCCGTGGGTGCAGGGGTCCCGCTCACCCATCTTCCCCCCACCCCAGGCCCAGCGCTGGTCCGGTACAACGCCCGGCAGCTCAGCCGCGTCTACCCGCTGGGGCTGAAGATGAACTCCTCCAACTACAACCCCCAGGAGATGTGGAACGTCGGCTGCCAGCTGGGTGAGACCCCCAACGGCCCCCAGGAGACACCCCCTGACCTGGCACCCCCTCCCTCGGGAGCCATCACCTCCCCTGACACCCCGTCCCCTTTGTCCCCACAGTGGCCCTCAACTTCCAGACCCCGGGCTACGAGATGGACCTGAACGCCGGGCGGTTCCTGGGCAACGGGCGCTGTGGTTACGTGCTGAAGCCCCCCTACCTGCGCAGCCCCCCCGGAGAGGGGCCCCGCCGCCTGGCCCTGCACATCAGGGTGAGGGCACCCTGCTCCCCCCGGCCCCACGCCTGGGTGGGTGACACCCACGTGCCGGCTGGGTGACATCCCTGACGTTCCCATGCCTGGCCAGGTGCCACCTGCATCCCTGTTCCCAGGTGACAACAAGCCCACACACAACCAGGTGCCATCCGTGTCCCCTCGGGGTGACACCAACCACACATTCAACCAGGTGCCACCCACATCCGTTCTGGATGACAATCCCACGTCCAGCCAGGGGCCACTTACACACCTTTTTTCTAGGTGACACCAACCCCACACCCACCTGCGTGCCACCAACCGCTCTTCTGGGTGACACTGACCCCATCCCCATGCCTGGCCAAACGCCACCCACGTCCCTTCTCCTAGGGACACCAACCCTGTCTCCACACCCAGCCATGTGCCACCCACATTCCTTCTCCTGGGGACACTAATCCTGTCTCCACACCCAGCCATGTGCCACCCACATCCTTTCTCCTGGGGACACCAACCCTGTCCCCACACCCAGCCGTGTGCCACCCACATTCCTTCTGGGGACACCAACCCTGTCGCCAAACAAGCCGTGTGTCACCTACATTCCTTCTCCTGGAAACACCAACCCTGTCCCCAAATCCATTTCTGTGCCATCCACATCCTTTCTCCTGGGGCCACCAACCTTGTCCCCAGACCCAGCCATGTGCCACCTACATGCTTTCTCCTGTGACACTGTCCCCAAACCCACCTGTCTTTCACCTACATCCCTTCTCCTGGGTCCTGCCACCCCACGATGGCCCATGCCACTGGTGCCCTGTGTCCCCAGGTGATCACGGCGCAGCAGCTGCCCAAGTTGAACCGGGAGAAGGGGAGCTCCATCGTGGACCCCTTCGTGCGGGTGGAGATCCACGGCGTCCCGGCTGACTGCAGCAAGCAGCAGACCCACCACAAGCTCAACAATGGTGAGTGTGTCCCCTGGGCCACCACTGCCCGGCCACCAGGGACACCCCAGGGCACCCTGAATCCCAGGGTGACACCTTGTCCCCGGGGTATTCAGGGCACCTGGTCCTCAGGGGCACTTCAGGTCACTCTGATCCCTGGGAACATCCCAGGACACCTGGTCACCAGGGACACCCCAGGGCACTTGGTCACCAGACACCCTGGGATACCCCAGGACACCTGGTCACTTGGGACACCCCAGGGCACCCTGTTGCCTGGGGATACCACAAGACACCTTGTCCCCAGGGACACCCCAGGGCACCTGATCCCCAGGGACACCCCAGGACACCTGGCCCTCAGAGGACACCCCAAGGCACTATGTCCCCAGAGACACCCCAGGGCACCCTGATCCCTGGGGACACCCCAAGACACCTGGTCACCAGGGGCATCCCAGGGTGCCCTGATCCCAGGGGGTGGCAGGGCCCTTGCACCCCAGTAGCTGCCCCCAGTTGACCCAGTGCCCAGGACACCCCAGTCCCGCAGTGCCTCATCCCCAGCACAGCCCGATCCCCACCAGTGGTAGGGCATGAGCATGTCCCAGTTCTTCCCAGTGCTGCTACCGCCTGTCCTCCAGTATACCCAGCCCAAGCCCAGTGTGACCCTTATTCCCCCAGCGTATCCCACCACAGCCCCAGTATAGTCCAGCCCAGCCCCAGTATGACCCCTATTCTCCCAGTATAGCCAAGCCCAGCTCCAATATGACCCCTGTTCTTCCAGTATAGTCCAGCCCAGCCCCAGTACCACCCCAATTCTTCCAGTACAAACAAACCTGGCCATAGCATGGTCCCCATTCCCCCAATATAGCCCAGCCCAGCCCCAGTATGACCCCCATTCCCCAGTATAGCCCGGTGCAGGATGGCAGCTAAGCTGGGCCAGGGGTGGCAGGTGGCCCCAGTGGCCTTGGTGGCCCCGGTGGCTGTGCCCACCCCCCGTCCCGGTGCCATAGGCTTCAACCCGCGCTGGGAGGAGACGCTGAGCTTCCAGCTGCGGGCGCCCGAGCTGGCCCTGGTGCGCTTCGTGGTGGAGGACTACGACAGCACCTCCTGCAACGACTTCGTGGGACAGTTCACCCTGCCCCTGGCCAGCATGAGGGAAGGTGGGTGTGTGCCCACCCCGCTGCACCCCCGGGGTCGGGGAGGGTCCCCTGCCACCCGCTCAGCCCCTCTCTCTGTCCCCAGGGTATCGCCACATCCATCTGCTCTCCAAGGACGGGGCGTCCCTGTCCCCAGCCACGCTCTTCGTGCACGTTCGGTGCAAGAACCTGTGAGGTCCCCCCGGTCCCACTGGGAGGGACATTATGTCCCCCTGTAGGGGACAACCTGGTCCTCCATGGGGCGGGTATCCTTCTGCACCAGAGACACCCTGCTCCCTGTGGGACACCACTCGCCTGGCCGCAGTGACAGCAGGGCTGGTTGTAGGACCCCAGGGAGTAGGGGACACCCTCCACGTCCCATAGTGCCACCCCATCTGCTGGCCTCTGTGTCCCGCTGCTCCCCTCCCTGGCTGTGACCCTCAGGGGGACAGGGATGCTGTGACAACCAGGATGGGGTGGCCAGGCCACCAAAAAGCCAACAGAGCCCAAGGGGGGCAAGATGGGTGACAGCAACCCCCCAACTGTCACCACCACTGGCCACGCTCCATCCCAGCCTCTCCTTGGGCTGCAAGGACAGTGCCATCACCATGAGGTTCCCATGGGGACACTGCCACCACGTGCCCCACTGTGCCCATGGCATCAAGACCAGGCTTGGCTGGTTCCCAACCCCTGCACAGATTTATACCCTGCTGTCAAGCCAGTCAAATAAAGGTTTTATTTTAACAGAGCCTGTCCTGGTGTCCCTGTCACCTCCTGGGGCCTGCTGGGGGGTGGGAGAAGAGGCTGAGGGGAAGGGATAAGGGCTGATCCCACCCCCAAACACGGCATGGCCCTGGGGAGCTGGCAAGCACCCGGGGGGGTTGGGGGCAAAATCGTCAAGAGGAGGGTCCCACCAGACACCCCTCCCTCCCAGCCTCCCCCAGGCCAGGACAACAGGGACACAGGAGAGGACACGGAGGTACTTGCATAGGTGACAGGGGACCGTGAGCAGGGGGGATGCGATGGCACTGCCGGGGGGGATGTGACAGGCTCCTGGCCCCCCATTCATGCCCTGCAGGTCCAGGCCAGGGTGGGCAAAGCCCCTCAGGGTCTGTGGTGTGCCACGGGGACACGATGGGGACACGGAGGGACGGGGAGGCGCGGGAGTGCATAGACGGGGTCTTGGCCTTGGCGTGCAGCTTTGGAAACCTCTGGCTGGGAGGGCAGGAGCATCTCGGAGCTCTTCGTGGACAGGGTTCAGGTGAAGGCAGGAGGCAGCAGGCTGCCCTGGCGCTTGTTTCCCAACACATCTCCAGGGGATAAAGGGCTTCCATGAAAGAAAACAATTCCTTTACCTCGGAGGTTCCCGTGGCACAAGATGAGCCTGGTGGAAGAGGCTGATGGCGTGTCGCAGGGCAGTCGCTTGTGTATGTGTAGCTGTATTTCCATGCTTCCAGAGAAAAGCAGCCCAGCAGAGAGCCTCGAGGTCATCCCCCCGATGCCTGGGCGTCATGAGAGGAACAACCCTGAGGAGTCTGAGCAGAGCAGGGTGCGCCGGACGAGCTTCTTCAGGCTCCGATCTTCAGGCGTTGCTGCTCCTGGGTTCGGCGCTTGCCCCGTTGAGCAGAGAGAATTCGAATCTCCGAGGCTGGGGAGGAGAAGGGACAAGGCATCGCTTGCACAAATAGCCCTTTAGAAAGAAATTCTGACGTGCTCCCAAGCCCACGGGGAGGGACGGTGCCATCCTCCCTCTCCAGGCACCCGTGGGAAGGAGTGGGTTTAGCGGAGGAGCGAGCGAACCGGGGGAGAACAGCCGAGCAGCAGCCGGAGCCCCGAAACACCCTCCAGGCCACGGGGAAGGCTCGGCAGCCCGGCCACTGCGTCCCGGTGCTCCCCAGCCCTTCGGCGCAGCAAACATCTACCTGGGATGGCCCCGTCGAGAAAAGTCACGGTCCAGCGACCCGCAGGCGGCCTTCGGCAGACGGATGCAACTCGTGCCAGTTTGGAACAGGAAAGATTTAAAATATATATAATATATACTTTTATTATTCACCCGTGAACTCCATTATATGCCAATCATGAGCTAGTTTCAGCAGTTACATTCCCTTGATCACGTCTTTATGAGGATGCAATTAAATCAAAACAAAGGAGACGGCTGACGCCAGCGGGGGAGCGGCGGCCGGCGCTGCGGGACGCGCTCGGTGAATCCAGGCGGTGGCGGCTCCTCGGGTCCCACCTCTCCTGCCGCGGGGTCCGGCTTCGGCGCAAAGGATGAGGGGCAGCACCTCCACCGGGGCCGGCTCCTCGGCAGCGCCGCGCTCTCCTGGCAAGGGCTCGCTTACTGCAGCACCAGTCCCACCTGCGGGGACAACGGAGACGGTGTGTCAAGGTGTGTCTGGGCACCAGCGTCCTCTGTCCCAGACCCAGCTCTGGGAAGGCTCAGGGTTGTCCAGGTGGGTTTTCCCACTGGTTTTGGGATATTTGAGGGCAGGGAGAGCCCTGGGCTCGTGGCTGAAGGGGCGCATGGGCTCTGCCCAGATCCCCTTTGGGAAGGTGACCAATGTCTGGGGTGTGACAAGCCCCACTTTGCCACTGTGAGAGCCTTGATTTATGAGCCAAGGTTGCTTCTAAGCTAAATAGAACCATAGAAGTCCAGGTTGGAAGGGACCTTTCAGATCATCGAGTTCAGCCACCAACCCAACACTGCCCAAACCACCCGTGTCCCTCACCACCACGTCTGCCCGGCTTTTAAATATCTCCAGGGATGGTGACCCCACCACTGCTCTGGGCAGCCCACTCCAATGCTTGATAACCCTTTTAGGGAAGAAATTTTTCCTAATACCAATCCTAAACCTCCCTTGGCACAACTTGAAGCCATTTCCTCTTGTCCTAGACAGATCTGGGAGAAGCTGCTTCCCGAGAACCTGGTACCGGGACAGTCCCCTCTGAGGTGGCCAGCACTGCTGGCTGCTCTCTGGCCGCCGTGTGACAGGACACGCTGTGTGACAGGACACAGTGGCCGGTTCCAGGCTCCGACCCACTGGAACAGCCCCACTGCCGGGTAGGGCCAGAAAGCAGCTCCCAGCAGCAGGGTCTCCCAACCCACCAGCTCTCCCAGTGAGAAAAGGGATTGCTTAAACTTCCTGGTGACCTGCTGGAGCTCTTTGAAAGGCTCGGTGGCACAGCAAGGCTGCTTTAAGGCCTTTGAGCTTCAACCCACAGAGACCTGGCTTCAGACGCTCTGCAAAGTGAACCAAAGCCTCGTTACTGCCGTTAAGGCCTTAATTAGCTGTCGTGATGTAGCGTGGGCAGGCTGCAGCGCTGAGCAGCCCGATGGCTTCTGGTTCTCAAGCACCGTCCCCTCCAAGGGGGCTGTGGGACCAGGCAGCTGCTCAACCACGTCTTCAGGGTGGGGACACAGTAACCAACCAGGTAACCCCCAAAAATGGCCCAGGGCAGGCAGACGGGGGGTCTACAGGCACAGCTGCAAGTGCCCGGAGCTGCTGGCCTTGGGGACAAGGTGACACCCCAGAGACCCTCTGGCTCAGCCCCTCTGCACGTGCTATGAGTGACTGCGTTGGCAGAGCTCCCCATCGTCACCACCAGGTCCCCAACAACAACCCCACAGCTCTCAACCCTCTCTCTAGAGGGGCTCCCTTTAGTCTCACCCCACCACGACAGACTGACACACAGGCTACGGTGCAGCGTAGTGACACCTGGGCACAGCAACGGACAAGTGACCTTCCATACCTGTGTCAGGACACCAGGGCTGTCAAGACACCAAGTGCCAAGACACCAGGACTACCTGTGTCGAGATTGTACCATGACTGTCCATACTGGTGTCACATCTGTCACCCTGCAGCCCTCTGCCTGTCCCCTGTCTGCACCTGGCCTCCTCCCACAGCGGGAAGATGTTGTCCGTGTGGGTGTGTGTGAGGTTAAGGACTGAACCTGCACCAGTCCAAGAGTAGAATGAGCCCAGTGGGACACGTGGCGAGTGCTTTTCCCCAGGGACACACTCTGCAGGCACAGCATGAAGAGCACAGAGGAGCCATCACTGGATCCACCCCATCCTGTGTGTCCTGCTGACCCGGGAACACCGAAGCGTGTGTGACAGCACACTCCCTCTCCTGGGGGGCTGTAGAAGACCCCTTCCCATGCGTTGGAGGACCCCAGCCCTCCAGGGCACTGACCTTCTCTGGTGCCATGCTGGGACACTTCCAATTGTACAGGTAATACTGCAGGTTGCCGTCCCCGATCCCAAACTTCAGCTTCTCCAGGAAGGTTTTATTTTCCATGAGATCCAGTGCATTGAAGACGTCGAATCCTTTCTGCACGGGCAAGAGATGAAGCCATCAGCTCCTCCTGCTAACGTGCTGGGTGGGGATTCAATCCACCCGGGAGCTACCTGCCCCCTCTCCTGCCCACCTCTGCACCCCCAGAAGGGAGGGAGGCTGATGGGGAGGGACCTGGCCCCCTCAATTCAAGCGCTACGGACAGACAGCAACATAATTTGCTGTGAGGAAGAAGTGGACACCCTGAGCTCAGCCCTACACTACCCAGAGGGCTCAGGCTACCCCTGCACCGCTCTCCTGGCTGGCAGATCCTCTAGGATTTGGATTTGTACAGCCCTGGGTCCAAGCCCTGCCCCACGGCCAGCCCTCCCCATAAACCCCAGGGCAGGCAGGCGCCCGGTGGAGCTGCCCGGGGCCACCTCGGCCGTGCCAGCACTCACCGACTTGGCGAGAATGAGAGCATCGCTCATGAGGTCGATGAGAGGCGTCTTGGTGTGAACGTTGTAGAAGGAGTAAGCAGCTTTCAGGCTCTTGTGAGTCGGGTGGTTCATGATGGTGGAGGGCAGCGTGTAGAAGCTCAGGAAATCTGTCACCTCCCCTGGGGCGCTCTGGAAGTGACACCACAATAAGTCAGAGCCAGGATAAAGCCCATCTGGAGCCTCAGAGGGGCTTTGCCAGTCGGAGTGACGTGTGGGCTCCTTGTGAGGAGACTTGGGGCAGCCCAGGATGGAGAGGCACCATCCTCCCACAGCTCAAACTTCCCACTGCGTGGGGCAGCCACCTCCCTGATCGCTCCCACGGCCGCACGCTCTTCCAGTGGAGACAGAAGCCCAGGAAAACACCCCCCTCGCCTTGCTCCTGCCCCCTCACCTCTACCACAAAGGTGTCAATGATGTTCTCCTGAGGTAAGAACCAGTGCTCCACCTCCTCTCGGCTCATGACGGGCGTCAGGTGGAACTGCTTCAGGTACTCGGTCAAGAGCTTGTGCACCGCGGAGATATCTCTGTGCTCCATTGGCCGCAAGCCAGTAGTCTTGGGAGTCTGCAAAAAGTGGGACAAATGGTTTGCGTTGCTTGCACGGTGGCTTTTATCATCCAAGGGCTCCCCGACAAGTGACACGGAGATGCTCTCTGCTTAGATCAGCCCATTTTCAGTCCCCCGACCCAGCACCCTCCCTCCCAGCCCTGCCTGCCGGGCCTAAGGATGGATGCGATCGGCCATGATGCCAACGGCAAAGACCACAGAGAAGCACGGCAGGTGCCCCACATGCCAAGTCAAGTCCCACTGGAAGTAGCCTCCTACCCACTAGCGACACAAGATATCTGTGTCCCTCCGGGTCTCTGCTCCCACACACAGTGGGGACAGCCTGGGAGACGTGCCCCGGGCACCACAAGGAGCCCCCTGATGTTATTTCCAGTTGGACTCGATTTCTAATCTAGGGTTGGGATCGCCCAGCAAAGCCCTGATGGTGGACTGCTGCTGGGTCTGGGTTTCTGCCCAAAAATCAGTGGCTTTGCTAAGACAGGAGGCAGAAGACAGGAGCCACGTGCTGCCCGAGACCAGCGCAGAGCTCTTCAACCAAAACGAGGAGCTCTGACCGACAGAAAGAAGCCACCAAGGTCGGGGAAGGTGGTGGCAGTCTTAACGCTTTGTTTGTTTTTTCTCTCCCATATCCAGCTGGAGAACTCCCCCAGCGGGACAACCACAGTGACAGAACCCATCAGTCTGACCGAAGAATGAGGGACTAACCCAATTCAAGGTCACTCGGAGGCTGTGTTTGGACAGATGAAGGCTGTCATATCTGCCTTCTCGTTTTACCAGGTGGATGGGATATGACTCACCATAAAAAAAGCTAACTGGGTCCTCTAGCTGCAAGAATCTGCCCTTAAAATGCAGGTACCCGGGCAAAAATAAATAAAGATTAAATAAAGCCCAATGCCTTGACAGAATCGTTTACTACGTGAAACAAACCCCAGTTCTCCAGGCAGAGGACTCGACCTCAGCTGAGACGTTTGTGTCTCCAGTTCCCAGCCTCACCCCAGCTCAGCGAGGAGCAGTTCGTGAGCTCTGCCTCGGCTCACAGCCCCGGCTGGCACCCACCTCGGGCAACCGGTAAAGCTTCATGGTACGTTGCATAGTCATGTTCCTGCTCAGGTGGGAAAATTTGACCTCGATGAGCTTCCGAGGGTTCAGGGACCGGTGCCAGTACCTGCAGAAACACACTCGCGGTGGGAGACTTGTTCTTGGCCAGCGGGACGGCCGCGTGGGCACGAGGTTCTCATTGCTGCCATGAGAGGGCAAGCAAGAACATCACACGGGCTGGTGAAGAGGCCAGCAGCTCCCGCAGAGAAAAAAAAAAAAAAAAACAAAACGGGTGGCCTGAAGTGCTTGTGCTGCAGAAAGACTCCTGTCTTGCGTTACATGAGCAGCTTAAGCAAAGCTACTGCACTTAATCCTGAAAGGATGGTGTGGGGAGGAGAAACCTGGGCTGGAATCGATCTCTCCTGTCCCGGGGAATCCCAGCAAGGGAAGGTCTGCAGACCAAGATCTCTTTGGAGAACCACCCAGACTCACCTGCAAGTCCCCACAGGCTTTGGCAGCACCACTCCCGCAGTGTAAACAGCCTGGAAGATCCCCTCCAGATGAACCCGCCGCGTGATCTCCCGGATCAGAACCGGAGCCACCCGTTTTGATCGCAACTTTTTGTGGACGCACAGGAAGTTTATCTCTACCATCTTCTTCTCTCTTGGGAAAGAAACAACGCAGAGCATGAGACCTGACTGTCCTGACCTGGGAGGATCGGTCCAACACCCTGGGCAATTTATCTACAGCCCCTTCAAGAGAAAGAGGAGTCAAAGCCTCCAGGAAGGCCAAGGGGCAAGGGTTGGGTTTGGAGAACCCTCTTTAAGGTGTTACCCAAGGTTTTCCCAGGGAAAATGTTCTCCATCCAGCTCTGGAGGATTTCTGTAAGACAGAGCTCTAGGCTGACCTAACTTTTTGAAGAAAACAGCTTTATAGCTCCTCACTACAAGATGTCCTTAGACAAAACTTCACTGCCCACCTCAGATATCTCCTACCCTCTCCTCCAAGCAGCAAAGCATCTCTGTGGCATAGGTCTGGCTCAGTAGGTCAAGGAGGATGAGGACAACACAGCCAGACCTCCTGAGGGCTCCCAGGAAGCCCCACATGCCACCTAGGGGCAGGGTGAGGAAAGCAGCTGAGCAGCACTCACGTGTCATAGATGTGGATAGTGGCTGGAATCGCGCTGATAAATCCAACCAGCTTCTTGCTGGAGACCACCCTGACTCCACAGTGCCACTGGGGCAACCAGCCCGGAGGACGCAGTGCCCTGCAGACGAGACACACTTCAGAAGCCATGTCCCATCAGAAGTCCCCTGTGTACCTGCTCCTGCCTCCCCATGCTGCCCTGGGACACCCCCTGTCCTGCTGTCCACACACAGCCCTGGGCTTGCAGGAAGGAGGATAGGAGGGTGACAGTGATGTGACAAGCTGGGACCACCAGGATCCAGGGCAATTCCTGCACTCAGTGGCCATGGGAAGTTCTTGCTGGTGACACAGGAGGGAAGTCATGTTCCTCGATTCCTGAATGCCCCGAGGAAACAGCAGCTCTGCTGCAACAGGTCTCCAAGTGTTATTGCTGGCAACGTTACTTGGCAGCCGCCTTCATCCTGCAGCTCTGGGGCACTGGGAAGCTCCTCAGCTACTGGGATTATTACAAACACTTGGGGTATCAAATCAAAGAGGAAAATAATCCAGTTTTAGGCTCCCGTATCTCAAAGAAGCCAGAGGCAGGCAGGGCTGGGGGACAGACCCCTCTCACGGTGTACCTGGGACGTGGTACACGTATGGTAACAGATGGGGAAGGGAGATGGCAGAGAGGGGATAAGCAGAGGCAGCCGCAGCGCTGTCACCGGGACCAGCCTTGCCAGCATCCAACAGCCTCTGCTCCGCGGCGGCGGTGCCACTCACCACAGCAGGAACTCGGGGGAGTAATCGAAGCGGAACATGTTGTCGTCGTCCTCCACGTAGTTCTCATTCAGAAGCGTGTACAGCTCCTTCAGCTACAGCAGGAGAGACCAAGCAGGTCAAGAGAGTTATTCAGCCATCACACTCCCCAGCTGCCCTCAGACTAGACCCTGAACGCTTTTTGTGTGGCCACAAGAATGGAAGCCACATGCGGCCGTGTCCCTGCTGCTGGCACGTCCCCCTGAGCTTCAACTGGTGCCACTACAGTGCAGGGTAAGGAGCAGGACACAGAGACAAGTCCTGCTGCCCTCGGGTCATCTCCCAGGGAGGTGGGTAATGGTCTAGAGGGTCTTCCTAAAGGAAAACTCCTGGGTACAGGCATCCTGAGGCTTAAAGAGCATGTGGAGAAGACCCTGTTCATCCTCAGGAAGAAACCAGGCCAACATGGGATGGATGAGAGATAACTAACTGCACGGTGGAAGAAGTCGGACCCATCTAACTCCAAGGAGATGGCGCGACCACTGAGCTGGAGAGGCGCTTGGTGTGACAAGAGGCACAAGACCCTCCCAACGCACGTGTGCTGAGCTGCCCTTACTCACCACGCCTCTGTCCCCAAGGTCCAGGGCGTCCCAGGTGAAGCCCTGAGGCAAGGTGTATGGCTCCTGACGAATATTGTCTTTGTCTGGCTCAACAGGCCCATGGGTGTTGACCACTTCTCCTGTAAGAGAGAGCAGGGAGCCATGAGGGTACGTCTGCTGTTTGAGGCTACGTCTCCATGACACCTCAATCTGGTGACCAACATGCCCCACTTTCCCAGCATGATCTCCCACCCCAAGCTGCTGTTGCGGGCAGCCAGGGGTGACCATTTCACTCCCCCTGGTTTGGGACATGTCACGTGTTCAATGGGACATGGGGGCAGAGAACCAAAGCTCCTCTTTCAGGTACAGCCGACGGGGCAGCAGAGAGGAGACCAAACCCATCAGAGCTTCAGAGCTACGTCCTCCAGGTCCACACACGATGCCTTATCCCCATCCCCACAGTCCCAGCCTTGGCCAGCACTTTCCCATAGGCTGTTCCATGGGATAGCAGCTCTTTCCTGGCCAGCTCCAGCCCCTGCCAGGGTTTCCTTCCCACCGTGCTTAAAATAAGAGCTGCAGTGAACAAGACAACTTTTGTTGAACAAACACTGACTCCTAAAGTCCCTGATTCAGCCAAGAGATGTTGGTTCAAGCACCGGCTTTCTCAGGGATGTCAACACAGCGGCATCGCTTGAGTGCTGCCAAGAGAAGCAAGCTGCACTAATTAGGAATTCCCTTAAAAAAGGGATTGAAAAGGTTTCCAGGCAATGGGGAGGTGAAGAAAAGCCCAGAGCAAGAACTGCCCCCATCACACACCCCCCAGGGGGGCTTCCAGAAACACTCACCCCTGGCCGTCCTCCCTGTTCCGAGCAGGTGCAGAACCGCTCTGAAATCCAAAAATCCCACAGCACTTTTGTTACCCGACCCTAAATAGCCCGGTGTACGAATCGCTGTGTGCCAGAGCATGGCCCTGAGCAAGGACCAGGGGAGCCGCCGGGACCCAGCGAGTGGCCAGAGCACAGCCAGAAATGTGGTGTACGGAGGAGCGGGCTGGTTTGTGCCTCTCCTTCCCCAGAAAGCGCCTTCCCCAACTCCTCCAGGGTCTACCCGAGCAGAAATGATCTTTGCCACATCCAGGATCCTCCGGGAAAAAGGGCAATTGCAAGATCAGGCTTTGCTGTCTCACATAACCCCGTGCCATCCCACTGTGGTTTTCACTGCACAAAGTTGCTCCCAGCAAAGAGTCTTCAAGGCCAAAGCAAGCCTGAGACTGGGGCTGACAACACGAAAAGGGACTCAAGCATGGTGTTTCACAGAATCACAGAATAGCTTGGGTTGGAAGGGACTTTAAAGCCTGCCCAGTACCACCCCCTGCCCTGGGCAGGGACACGTCCCACCACACCAGGTTCAGCCACAGCTTCTCTGGGCAACCTGGGCCAGGCTCTCACCACCCTCACACCAAAGAACTTCTGCCCCACATCTCAG
>JAOTQQ010000011.1:958791-986638 GCA_026546715.1 Gallinago undulata | reverse complement strand
GGTGTAAGGATGGCTGTAGGGTCATGGGTGGGGGTTAGGACAGGGTGGGGGTGTGAGGCATTGCCCAGCTTTGGGCTCGCCCTCCGCTGACCCATTTCCCCGCCACACAGAGTGCATGAGAGCCTTGAGATGTTTGAGCCCAGAGCTGTGTCCTGCAGCCAGCACCATGTCCCCACCCCAGCTTCCCTCTGTCCCCATGGCGCTGGCCCCCCCGCCTGAGGAGGGCACTGTCACCGTGGTGGTGCGGGTGCGACCCTCTGTGCCCAGCGATCGACAGCAGGCTGCCCACCCTGTCCTGCGCGTCCTCGACGAGCACATCCTCGTCTTTGACCCCGAGGAGGCCAGTGGTCCCTCAGGCAGCGGGCCAGTCCCCCGTGGACCCAAGCACCATGGCAAGGACCTGAAGTTTGTCTTTGACCGGGTTTTTGACAAGAAGGCCACGCAGGAGGAGGTGTTCCAGCACACCACCCGTGAGGTGTTGGACAGTGTCCTCAATGGCTACAACTGCTCCGGTAAGACCCAGAAAAGGGCCTTTGATCCTTGCAGGGGCTCCTGCCCCATCCCTCCTGATTTGAGTGGGCTCATCAGAGCCGTGGTTTTATTTTGGAAGCCCTCGAGCAGTTGAGGAGAAGGGGGGACAGAAGAGCAATGCACAAAGTTACAGCCTTAAGCTTGTTGGTGGCACCAGCTGGGGCAGTTGCACAGTGTGGTCAGGACAGGGGTGATCCCGACATGGAAGTGTCGTGTGATCTCAGCAGGTAAATGAGGGAAAACTAAGCATGAAGTGTTCTTATAGAATCACAGAATGGTTTGGGCCTTAAAGCCCACTTGGTGCCATGGATAGAGACACCTCCCACCAAACCAGGTTGCTCCAAGCCCCCTCCAACCTGCCCTTGAACCCCTCCAGGGATGGGGCAGCCACAGCTTCTCTGGGCCTCGCTGGGGAGGGACCTGGGGGTGCTGGTAGACAAGGAGCTGAATGGAGCCAGCGGTGCCATAGCAGCAGCGAAGGCAAGGTCTTAGGCTGCATCCGCAGTGACATTTCAGTCTGAGGTAGGTCATCCCACCCAGTGCTTGTCAGGCTGCACCTGGGGTGCTGTGTCCAGCTCTAGTCCCCCCAACTCCAGAAGGGTGCAGGCAGGTCCAATAGAGGCTTGAGAACCTGCCCGAGGAGGAAAGACCAGAGGAGTTTGGGCTTTTCTCCCTGGAGAAGGAAGGCTCAGGGGAGACATCATCGGTTTTTGAGTCCTTAAAGGGTGGCTGCAGAGAGGATGGAGTTTGTGTCATCACCAGCAGATGACAAGGGGCAACGGGTACATGTTGCACCGAGAGAGGTGTCATTTCAATATAAGAAAGGTGCTTTTTATGGTGAGAACATTCACTGGAACAATCTCTCCAGGGACGTAGCGGAGTCCTTACAGCTGGAGGTGTTCCAAACCCCACTGGGCAGGGTGCGAGATAATCTCATCCAGGCTCCCTTTCCCACAAAAGCTGGAACCAAGTGGTTTCTTCAGGGGCCTCCCAGCCCAGGCTGTTCTGTGGTTCTGCGGGACTGGGAGCTGCAGCGGTGCTGGGCCCTCTGAGATGTGATGAAGAGGATGGAGGTGGGTGTTGGGTAGAAAATGAGGCTGGCAGGTGCTTTCCAGGCATTTTGAGGGATGAGGTCCACTTGCTCTCCTCTCTCCTGGGGTGGGGAGCATGGGAAGAAATCCGGTGGATCCATGACACAAAGAGAACCTTGGTTTCTCCATCCCTTCCCAGCCCGAAGCGCCGCGATGGGCAGAGCTTCGGGAGGGCGCTGAGTTTCGGAGCAGGATCTGGGGTGGCGCAGCCACATCTCGGGGTGCTTTGGGGGCTGCCGTGCCCCTTGCACTTATCTCCCAGGCTGGCAGCACCGCAAAGCCGGGTCCGGAAAGCTCCGTGTCGGGGCTGAAAGCTCCTTGTGCCGTTCGCGGGCTGTCAGCCGACGAGCGGCTTAACGAGCCCATCACTTGTGCCAGGCAGGCACTGCGCGGGAGACGGCCGCTCTCCTGTCTAATCACGCGCCGGGCCGGGCACTGGGACCTCAGGATGCTATTCCTGGCTCTCCAGCGTGCTCCGCGAGCCGCTGAAGGCTGCTTCTGTCACCGTGCCCACCTGGCAGGCACGTCTTGTGTCTCTATCTGCATAAAATAACTCCGGGATCCTTAAATGAGGGAGTTTGCGAAGCACCGAGTGCTGCTAATGGGGAGAAGGGCTGAGGCTCTCTAGATGAGCGTGTCCCGCTCTGATGGTGATGCTTCAAAGAGGGTGTTGAAAGATGAGGGAGGGGAGATGAGATGAATTACAACGTTTGGAAGAAGAAACACCTTCTGGTGAGATATGGGGGAATGGGCCGGCTCAGCTTGTTAAAGGGAAGGTTCAGGGGTGACTCAAGCACCGAAGCAGGCGATGGTTTGGGGACTGGCTCTGTCTCTGTCTGCTAAATTAGAGAGGCTGAAACGAGGGAAAGAAATTGCAGTAACGGCTAGTGCAGCCAGCGTGGAGGGTAATTAGATTTGCCTCGTCTCCGCAAAGCCTGCGAGCGACCCCTGCGCAAGGGTTGCTGCGGGAAGCTCTCCTCTCCGGCGAGGAGCGGATGTTATGCCGTTAATTAACCATCGTTTCCACCGTCCACCCTTTTATCTTCCCAGTGTTTGCCTACGGCGCAACTGGAGCAGGAAAAACCTACACCATGCTGGGCTCGGAAAAAAACCCCGGCATCATGTACCTCACCATGGTGGAGCTCTACAAGAGGATCGAGGCCAGGAAGGAGGAGAAGAGCTGCGAGGTCCTAGTCTCCTACCAGGAGGTACAGTGTCACCGAGCCATGTCCCCTCCTGCTACCAGGTCACTGTTGCTAAGATTTGGGGTTGGTCCAGACCCTGTAGTGCCATGCTTGGGGTACCCAACTGTGCCCGGTGTCTCCAGGGCAGCCCTAGAGCCCGACTGGAAACAGGCTCACCCACCCAGTTTGATCTGGTGCTGCTGGTTTCTCCCATCAGGAGTAGGGGAATTCTCTCCTTCTTGTTGTGGTCCATATAGAGGGATGAGGGCTTCCTGGCTGAAAGAGCATCAGAGGAGTGGTGGTGCCAGTAAAGCCCTCCCCAGCTGTCATCTGTGTTTAGAGCACCCTCAGCTGCTCTTGAGGTCCTGGAGGTGGCTTTGGGGGGAACACCAGGTTGTGTGTGACCCTGGGGTACAAAGCTCCTCTCTCTGCTCACTCCTGGGATCCAAACCTCAGCCTTACATCAAATTCCCTGCTCCAGGTGTACAATGAGCAGATTCATGACCTGCTGGAGCCCAAGGGCCCTCTGGCCATCCGGGAGGATCCTGAGAAAGGAGTCATGGTTCAAGGTCTCTCCTTCCACCAGGTGGGTGTAAAAATGGGCACAAGGTTTGGGCAACACCGTGCCTACACCAGTTCTGGAAGCGAGTGTCCTGGGGACACAGGGTGGGTCTGAAGATATGGAGGTGCTGTTTGCACGGCTCTTGGCTGGCAGCAAATGTCACCCCCAGCTGGAACAAGCCCCGCAGAACTGGGGGATGGCCCAGCCCGTGGCTGCTCGGTGTCTCCAGCTTTGGGGCTGTGCTTCCAACTCCCCTCTGCCCCTTCTCTCCCAGCCCGCCTCGGCAGAGCAGCTCCTGCAGATGTTGGCCAATGGCAACAAAAACCGGACGCAGCATCCCACGGATGCCAACGCCACCTCCTCCCGCTCACACGCCATCTTCCAGGTGAGGGCTAGTGGTTGCCGTATCGCTTGGGATTTGTGCCCAAAAGAGGGCTAGGGAGCAAGCCCCTGCCAGGACCGGCATTGTGGGGCTCCTGGTGTGCTGTGGATCTGGTGTGCTGGGGAAGATCGGAGCAATCGTGGCTCAAAAAAAAAGAGGTGTGGGGCTGGGCAGGCCACTAGCCAGTGCTGCAGCAGGACAATGGGTACTGGTCATGCTGGTAGCCACGTCTCCCGGACAGCCCCGTTCTCCCAGTTTGGTGTTGTGTCTCTCAAGGGCTGAAATTTCACTTTGTGCTTTTGACTCTTTTCAACTTGTCGGGAGGTAGCTGGACCTAAAACAGAGCAAATGGGGGCCAGTTATTGCTGGCTCCTGCGTGTTCTTTGCCCCAAGTACCACGGGCAGGCTGTCACCATCATCTCCCCCTCGGCACTGAGCTGGGAATTACGCTCCCCTGGGGGAATCTGTAAATTTGGCCTTGGTTTTCTCGGTGTTCTCCTGCACAAACCTGCCCGTTGATTTCAATTCCAGCCAGGCCTTTCCCTGAATTAGCAGGGCCGTCACGGCCGCGTGGGGAGACGGAGGGCTCCGACTGTAATTTCAGTCTCAACCTGGTGCTTTGCCTGTTGATGCTCGCAGGGGGGAAGTCCAGGTGTCTGGATGCTTTCCCAGCTGGGCCCGTCGGTGGGTGCTGGATTCCTGCCTGCCGTGAATCCATTAGCTGTGCTGGAAATGTGCCCTTCCCGCTGCCGGTTCTGCCTCCCAGCAGGCGAGCTGCAGTCTGGTGAGGATGCAGGGACCAGTTACCGGCCTCTCTGGCACCTCCAGTCCATGCAGGAGTTGCTCCTGGGAGGCTGAGGGTGTCATAGGGCGGTGGGGGAAGTGTTTGCTTCTCCTGGGAGATCTTTAGGGATGCAGAAGGGGAAGTTAAGAAGTGATGCTGCCGGGTGAGTCGCGGTGGCTGTGTCCCTCCAGCCGGGAACTGGGCTTTGGCACAGGGAGCCCTGGCTGGGTGCCTCCCTGGGGGCACTGCGAGACCATGTCTGGGGGCTTGCAGCCCCCGTTGCTGTCTGCATTTGCTGGCAAAATCCACAGAGTCGGGCTGCCATGTATGTGAGTGTTCCCAGGGGCTCTGGGTTGGCATGTGGCTCTTTAGGGACCCCACGAGCTCTACCCCTCCTGCTCAGCAGGCGTAGGAGATGCTGATTATTTTCTGTAGCTCTGTCACTTCTTGTGAGATCCCTTCCATGGCTTTGCTACTCATATCATCCCCAAGTTTTTGGCTTGTCTTCTCTGCTGGATTCCTTTCTCCCCTCTGCTCCATCTCTCAGCCTGTGTGATCCTCTTCACCATCCTTTTCTAAACATTAAAACTGGTGGTGCTGGCTTCAACCAGCCACCCCTGTGCCTTGTGGAGCTGCAGCCTCTGTCCTTGCAGATCTATGTGAAGCAGCAGGACCGCGTTGGTGACCTTGCTCAGGATCTGCAAGTGGCCAAGATGAGCTTGGTTGACCTGGCAGGCTCGGAGCGAGCCTCAGCCACCAACGCCAAGGGTGAGCGGCTCCGGGAGGGTGCCAACATCAACCGCTCACTGCTGGCCCTCATCAACGTCATCAACGCACTGGCTGATGCCAAGGTAATGCTGTTGGCACAACCCTGCTGGGCTCTGGCTCTCCAGGGAGGGAATATGTGAGGGGTGACCTCAAGTGATGATCTAGCCAGTGCGGTGAGGATGGCAGCCTCCACGAGGTGCCGTGGTATGAGCGTGGCTGTCCCCTTGGGGACATGGGATTTGAAGCTGAGCATCCAAAGGCCAAAAACTGAGCAGACCCCTGATTTCTTGGTACAGAGCAAGAAAACCCACATCCCGTACCGGGACAGCAAGCTCACGCGCTTGCTGAAGGACTCCATTGGTGGCAACTGCCGCACCATTATGATTGCTGCGGTGAGTCCCTGCGCGCTGGCCTACGAGGACACCTACAACACCCTCAAATACGCCAGCCGCGCCAAGGAGATCAAGCTGTTGGTGAGGACCTGGCATTGGGGTGATCTGCCCTGTGTCTAGGAGCCGCCGGGGACGGGTGGGAAGCAGCCTGGTGCGTGGTGGGATACGTTAGTGGGTGCCTCCCTTCCCCAGCTTGAGTTTTCCAGTTCTGGGGGTGCCGATCCAGGCAGAAAGCGGTTGTTGAAGTTGCAGATGCCGTGTGCCTGGTTTTCTTCTAAAGCTTCTCAACCCGTAGCCCAAAAAGGCTTGGGACTGTGGGTCCCTGAGCACAGATCATGTCCCCTGGAGCCTGGAGGACATCTCCAGTGTCAGGAAAGGGGCCCACGCTACCCCAGTGCTTCTTTAACCTCTCCCTTGTCCCTGTCTCTGCAGCTGAAGAGCAACGTGCTCAGCTTTGACTGCCACAACAGCAAATGTGCTGTGATGTGCAAGCAGCTGAAAGCAGAGGTGAGACGCTGGCGGGAGGGCAGGGCTCTGTCTCTAGCCGTGATTTGCTTGGGACATGGACCTCTGAGCTCCTGGGGGTGGTGAAACCATCTAAGCCACAGCTGATCCCTCCTTGCAGGTGGCAGGTCTGAGGGCGAAGCTCCGTGCCTACGAGGATGCTGCCCAGGCAGCAGAGTGCCAGGCACCGGCAGCTGCCCTCACTTCCAGCCCGGTGGAGCTGCCCAGGTGAGTCTGTTGGGGATAGAACTCAGTGTGACCTCCTGGTGTCCCCTATGTCAAGGAGCCTGCAGGGTTTTAGTGCCACTTGGAGCTTAGGTAGCCATCAGAAAGTGGATGAGCTTCTATGCTAGTGTGTGCCATCATTTTGACCCTGGTTGGGTGTAGTTAGAAACTGAGGGGACCACAGAGTGCAAGCACCCAGGATTCCTGCCTGGGAATCCAGGAAGCTGGGTTCCAAAGGCCAAATCTTCTGTTTGATCCATCCCAAAACTTCTTATGCAAAATGAGGATTTCCTCTGTCTCAGTGGCTTCTTCCCTGGCTTCTGTAGGTTGGAGGAAACTGTCCCGAAGCCATGCTTGGCCCTGGATGAGCAGATGGAGTGTGATGGAGAGCAGCAGAAGCTGGAAGCTGGGTGGCCTGTTTGGCAGCAGCTGGAGTCGGTGGAGGAGGTGAGAGAAGGGATGGGCAGTGCTGGAGGGCTTGGCATGAGGAACAGGGCCTCAGACACCCCACTGGGGTACACTGGGCATGCTGGGAGGGGGCAGGAGCTCAACATGGGGTCCTGCCTCAGCGTGTGCTTAGAGAAACACCTTCACTTATCAGCTGATGGGGAGTTTGGGGACAAAACTCAGCTCAAATAAGGGCTAATCCTGGGCTTCCGGATGATTGCTCCAGGCTCCAGAGGGACTCCCTCCCAGCAACCCCAAAGCAACCCACCAGACAGATGTCCAGCTGGAACCGAAGATGCCAAGCTGCCTTCTACAAGGGTTCTCTGGCAGCCAGGCAGAGAAGTGAGTGCTCTCCTGCCATCCCCATGCGCCGCTTTCTCTTGTTTGTCTAAGGAGGGCAGGTTGTCCACCCTGCTGTGTTGTGTGTAACCCATCTTAGGGTACAGATGGTCTAGATGGAGGTGGGACCAGATCTTGGTCTGCAGATGATTGTCTGCCCTGTAAAATAAGGGATTTGGCTCTTGGGGATGTAATCCCATGGGATAATCTCTCCTGGAAATGCCAGAGCTGAAGGTTTCCAGGCACAGCAACTGTGTGAGCCTTAAGTGCACGTTGTTAGTCCTGAAATTACCTCTGCAAAGTCTTTCCTCCTGCCTCAGCTCCCCCAGGTCCTGCCCTGGCAGGGCTCCCGTGGCACCATCTGCTGATGTCTCTGCCCCGAGCATCTTGGCAAAATGAACCTCTTTAGAAAGGTCTCTGGAGGGAGACTGGCCTTGATGTGCTCCTGGATCTTGCTCTGCCTCCAGCTGAGCTAATGAGCGTCTGAGACCCGGCAAAAGGTCTGTGGAAGCCGTTTGGTCCCTTGTAACCCAAAGGCGAACACAAAACTCACAGCTCAGCCTCTCCAGTGAGAGATTTACAGCTTGAGTACCTCACAGCTTCAAAGTTTGCCTTTCTTCCTTCCAAAACTCTGCAAATAGGCTCTGCCCCACCCAAGGAGGTGTCCCAGATGATGCTGAGCCTCTTCTACTGGTGACGCTGGCTCAAACTCACCTTCTAACTGGTTCTTGACTCTGTCTCTTCGTCCCAGGCTTGTGACCGCCATCCTGAGCGTTGCCCGAAAGCAATATTCCCTCCTGAAGGCTGCCAACCTCCTAACTCCTGACATGGTCTCAGAATTTGAGGAACTGGAGCACCTGGTCCATCGGGAGACTGGTGGAAGCCTGAAACAGGCTATGTCTCCCAACAGACCCTCGGAGGTCATCGGGGCCACCCCAGCCCAGAACCCGCAGTGGGACTGTGACGGTGAGGGTTTGGGGTTGGGACAGTGGGGTCTGTCCCCTCCCCTTTGTCACAGGGTGCACTGGAAGAGCTGGGGGTGGGTGGGAGCAGCTCCCAGCTGTGGGCGCAGGGCAGAGAGATGAGTTTCTCCTGACGTGGTGCCCATCGGGCTGTGCCAAGGCTTCGCACAGCGACGGGGGCCAGCCAGCGTCTCCGGCAGCCCCGAGCATGGCAGGAGCCGCTGCGCAGCCCTTGTCCCCGGGGAGCTCAGTGTGTTTGTGCAAGTCAGCTTAAACGTGAGCGATATTTCTGCTACAGGAGACCAAAGTAGCAGTTCTGATCCTTTTTATTTTTTTTTTTAACATCTTATTTATTCCTCTGTGGAACGTTTGCCCAAGTCAGCCTGGCTATAGCACCTGATCAACGCTGAGCTCTTCCTCCTCATCCTCGGGGCCAATACACCAACCCCAGAGCGAAGCTGTGGGCTCTGCAGAGCCTGTTTCCCAGGGACAGACCAGGCCCTGCCACGGGACCCGTCCCGGTGCCTTTAGAGCTGGGTGATTTGTGCCGGCTCTTTTTCTCTGGATTTAACGGGGTTTGATGGAAACACCCGCTGGCAAATGGCTTCTGTAGGGTTCACTGATGAGATGAGCTGTGACGGGGGGCAGAGGGGGACACCCCTGGGGTTTGGGGGTGCCTGGGGATGGCAGACAGAGGGAGGTGACTCTTCTTCTCCGCTCCTTCGGCAGCGGCGTCTGTCGCCACGGGCGCTGCCCTGCAATGCTCGCAGCAGTTCACCCCGCTCTCCAGCTCCACGCCGACGGCTCCCAGCTCAGCTAGGAAGAGGAAGAGGTCTGAGATGAAGAACGTTTCCCAGTCGGCAATTCCCCGCAGCCTCAAAGCGCAGAGCAAACGCCTGCGGAGAGATGGGAGCGAAGCGGAGACTCCCCAGGAGCCGCAGAGCCCAGGCAGCACCTGTCTCAAAGCAGAGGCCCAGGAGGCCCTTGTCTCCCCGCTGCCATCGTCTTGCACCTCCAAAATCTGCCCGCTGACGGTCACCAAAGGCCGTTTGCCCCTGGCTGTGTCGGCTGCCCAGAACTGCTGCTCCCTTCCTGCCACGGGAAGGAGCAACCTGAACGTGACTTTCGAGGTCTGCCCTGCCGGTGGCTCCCCTGGTCTGGCCAAACCCATTCCTTTCAGCCTGCCTGAATTCCCCGTCTGGGACAACATCCAGAACCTCCTCAACAAGCCTGACGGCCCCGTCGTGCCCAAGTAAGTGCTGCCCTGGATGGGGTACCCACATTTTGGGGGACGCTCCCCTTCCATGATGGGGAAATCCTTTGTGGGTCACTGCAGCCCGGCTGAGAGGGGAGACCGGGCCCGCAGCTGGCAGCCAGCAGGCCAAGCTGGGGTGTGAAACGCTTGGAAAGATATAAAAAAAACATTCCAAGAAAAATCTATTTCTCCCTTTTCCCTTTGGATATGGAGGAGCATCCTCCAGATGGCCCCTGGAGCCCGAGCGCTGGTGGGGAGGCAGGTGGGACATCGCCTCCCCTCCCAGAAGGGCTGGGGTGAGTGTGTGCGTGGGGGGGTTTGTTGAGGTTTTCTTGTTTTGTTATTGCTGATGCTTCAAAGAGGCTTTTATAGAGCTGTGTGAATGTGTGTGACCATCCAAAACCAGTTACCAAAACGGGTAACGCAGGGCACCCTTAGGTCTCCCTGTCTCCTCCTGTAGCTCTAGGAAACGGTCCCTGCAGGGGGGAACTGGGGAAACTGAGGCACAGGGTAACAGCCCGGACTTAGGGACCAGCAATACCTGGGTGCTGCCACCTCCTGCACGGATCTCCTGAGGGTTTATCCCTGTTGGAGTCGTTTTCCCCAACAAAACCAGGCAGGTTCCTGTGGCTTGGTTCCCTGCAGGTGGATGGCCTTGGCCCGGTTGCCTCCCGGTGCCATCAGAGTGGGATGGTCGAGGGCTGGAACCGGCACTGACCCTCTTTTCCCGCAGAGCCTGTGTCTCCGTGTTTCCCATGAAGAGTTCCTCCGTCTCAAAGTCCTCCTCGGTCTCCAAAGTGTCCGCGCAGAAGCGGAAGCAAGCGGAGAGGTGAGATGGCAGCACGGCCGGGCAGCTCCTGCTCTGCCTCCCCTGGGCCTGGAGCCACCAGCCATCACCGTCTGGGAGGGATGGGGACCTCTGCCCTGAGCCTCAAGAGTTTAAAAAGGCCTTTTCTTCTTTCTCAGAACCGCTTCCCGCTCCCTGGGAGGGCTCCAGAGCCGCACCCCCCACGTCCCCAGCAGCAGCAAGAGAGGTGTGCCACCCTCCCGCATCCCAGGTGAGCACCCGCAGCCACCCGGTGCCGTGCCAGCCCCGTTCCAGTTCAAGCTGGGGGGGAAATACCTGGAATTGAGTGTTTTGTGCTGGGGGAAGGTGCTGTTTGGGGTTTGCAGCTTCCTGGCTGCAGCCACCGGCTCCGGGAAGGGCGGTGGGTGCTTGGAGGGGGGGGTAGGAAGGAGGAGGGAGGTGACAGCGCCCGGATCTCTGTCAGGAGGGGACCTGGCTTTGCTGCTTTTACCCAGGAGCTGCTTCATCTGCTTCTTTCCTTTTTTATCCAGCCTCAGAACATCCTTTGGGCACTCTCACCCGGAAAGGCAGCCAGATGACCACCAGATCGCTTGCAGCCCTTCGCAAGGTCCCCGTTGCTCCCAAGCGCCAGCCAAGGAAGCTCTTATGCTGATGGCTCCACCGTCCTCCATCCCTCCCCGTGTTCAGACCCAGTTGTTAAACTTCTCCCTTTCTTCCCTCCTGTTTTTTTTTCCCCTATTGTTCCTGCAGCCCCACAAAGCTTCTGCCCCTAAAGTCACCCCCAGCTGCCTCCTCTCTCGCTTGTGTCCCCCGTTGCTTGTTACCCCCCCTCCTTTTCCCCGCAGCCCCGTGTATTTTTGCAGCAGATGGGTTATTGCTGTTCCCTCTCAGCCCCTCTCTCATCCGCGCCGGGGTGTCGAGTGCTAACAGATGGGTGTTGCTAAGAAATAACACACGCTTTTAATAAATCTTTTTTCGTTTCAAACCAAAGGGGCGAGGGGAGACGTGCGGCTGGTTCTTCTCGCCTCCCCCTCCCCCGGGGAGCTGGGGAGCGGCTCCCCCCTCAGCCGGCCTGGAAAAGGCTCTTACTCCTTGGGGGTGGGCTCCCTGGGGGCTTCCCATCTTCACCCCACACCTCCTGGCAGCATGGGGAGGCCCAGGTTGTTGTGTCCTAGGGGGCAGGTGAGGGGCGGTGGGGGCTGTGCAGTGTCCCCCTGATAAAAACCTGTCCTTGTCCCCTAACGCCCCTGTCACCCCCTTCCTGCCACACCAGGGTACATCTGGGCTCCTGGCTGCCACCCTTGGAGGTGACAAAGCGTGGCAGGAGCAGGACAGGGAGGGCAGACCTGGCTCCGGGCACGCTGTTGTCCCACGGGGAGGCTGTTGTCCCACGGGGAGCGGGGTCACTGGCTCCTCCTGTCCTACTTTCCAGCCTGGCAGCAGCACATCTCGCCTTTGTCTTCTCAGAGGCTTGGAAGCTTCTAATTAAAACTTCTACCCTGCTCCCAGTTCGTTTGTCTCATTAAGAGGGGGCCAGGGAGGAGGAGGGGGGGGAGGGAGCCCGGCTCCGTGTCCCCGCAGCCGCCGGGAGTGACAGTTTTCCCGGCTTTGATCCCGGCTGCGTAGGAGCGGGAGGAAAATCAGTCTCTGGGGAGCAGCGGGGGCTGGCGCAGGACCCCAAAGCCCCTGTTTTTCCCCCCCACCCCCCCCCCGCCCTGCCACCCCAGGGGACGTCAGGAAGTCTGTGGGGACAGAGGTCCCCTGTCACCGTGGGCTGTCACACAGCACGTGTCTCCGGGGATGTCACTCTTCTGGCAGGCTGGGGACGTTGAGTGTCACGTGTGGGGTAGGGATGTGACCCAAACCGGGCGTTTCTGTGGGTAAAACCCTTGCCCCTCCGTGGTGACACTGGCCCAGGACAGCTGAGGGGACACAGGCTGGGGACACAGCCCCCCCAGTGTGGGGACAGGGCTGACTGGGGACAAGGAGCTTCTGAGGATTAAAGGGGATGTGGCAGCAAGTTGTCACTGCTCTGCTCCAGTGCCACCAGTATCACCTCCCAGTGGCTCTGGGTCCCCACACATTGCATCCGAGGGGGCACAGTTGTTGCCACAACCCTCCCCAGCTGGCCAGTGTTAGTGGCCCAGTGATGGTGGCCGAAGTCCAGCGGGGCCTGGCCGGTGTCCCCATCAGGGAGCCTTTCCCGGCCATCGGCTGCCATCTAGCTGCCAGCCGGCAAGGCCTGTCCCCATCCCTGTCCCCACCAGCACCCCAGGGACCCCCCGTCACCCAGCTTTGTCCCCTCCGCCCCTTGGAGCACCCATGGCGTGCTGCTCCCTGGGTGCCACCACGTGTCCCTTATGTCCCCAAAACACCCCTGTTGCCTGCCTGGGCTGTCCCCAAGCACGGTTTGTGGCCAAGACACTGTGGCTGGGAGGGGACAGTGCTGGTGGTGGCCCCGTGCCCGTCACCACTGCCGCCCTGGATCCGTCCCCCCGTGTTTCCCGGCAGCGCGGTGGCCCCAGCACAGAGGCCCCCCGTGGCTCTGCCGGCTCCAGCACCGCACAAAGACGCTTTCACCGGCCCTGGCACCCGGCCCCTGCCCCGGGGAGGGGTCCCAGCCCTCATCCCCCCACCCCCGCCATGGGCCAACGGGTGGCAAAGACCCCCCAAACTCATTGCACGTGTCACCAGTGACACAGCCCTGCACAGGCAGGATCGGTCCCCCTGGTGCTGGGGAGGGGACCCGGTGTCCTGAGCCCCGGCCAGCGCTGTCACCGACCCACCAGGGTGGAAAGGACTTTGGAGGCTTCAGCCACTTAATTAGCAGCCTGCCTTAATTAGCAGCCTGCCAGGCTGCCTGCGACGTGGCTCTGCCCCGCTGGGGTGACCGGGCTTCGGTGGCTGGTGCTGAGCTGTGGGGGGCTAGTCCCGGGGGCTGTGACACGGGTGGGTGTGCACACGTGTGTGTGCGTGTATGTGCACACGCGTGTGTAGCGGTATGGCCGCATGTGGCATGTTGTGGTGCACACGGTGGATGCACGGCAGGGCGGGGGGGTGTGTGCAGGTCTGTGTGTGTGTGTGTGCACACACGTGTTCAGGGAGGGAAAGCAGCACGTGTGTATATATCTGTGCACACTAATTGTGTGTGTGCATTGCACGTGGCGTGTGTGTGCACAAGGACGTGGAGAGATGACTGTGCAAGTGTCTGTGTGTTGGGACACAAACACGCATACGTGTGTCTCTAGGTGCACGTGTGCATGGGGGTGTGCACGTGTGTTTGTGTGGCTGTGTGCACAGGATGGTGGGGTGTGTGTGCACACAGATGCACACATGGCTCTGTATGTGCACCTTTGCACGTGTGTGTGTGTGTGTGCAGAGGGGAGTGAGTGTGTGTGCACGGTGGGGGGTGCGTGTGCGCAGGCACGCGGGGCTGTGTGTGCACACGTGTGTGCGTGCCATCGCACCATCTATGTGCACGGCATCGCACCCAGCACCCCCGGGGCGCCGTGGCCCCGCACCCAGCCCCTCAGTGCTCACCCTGGGCTACCCTGTGGGTGCTGGTGGCCACCGCTCTGCCTCCCGCCCTGGCGTGTCCCCTGGCGCTCCCCGGCCGCGGCAGAGCGCGGTGGGGCCAGCAGTGGGCAGGGGGCCGTGCCGGGGGCCAGCAGCGGGCAGGGGGCCGTGCCAGGGGCCAGCAGTGGGCAGGGGCCATGCCGGGGGCCGGGCTGGGTGCCAGGGCGCATCTGTGCCCGCCGGGCGCCACAAAGGCTGGCTTTTGTGCTGGCCCTCTGGCTCCCTGGCCGGTGGCCAGCGCTGGGGGCCCCTGGCTCAATAAAACCCCCGGGTCCCGGCACATCGCGCCCACCCCTTCGGCATGGAGAGCCGGCGGCTGTCCTCCTACGGCCGCCGCTTCGGCCCCACCACCCCCACGTGCCGGGTGCTCCCCGCCAGCCCCCCGGCCCGGGTCCGGGTTCCCCGCGCCCGCAGCACCCAGCCGGGACCCCGCGTGGGTGCCCGCCTGGGGTCAGGCAAGATGGACTTCTCGCTGGCGGCGGCGCTCAACTCGGAGTTCAGGGAGACGCGCACCAACGAGAAGGTGGAGATGATGGAGCTCAACGACCGCTTCGCCAGCTACATCGAGAAGGTCCGGCTCCTGGAGCAGCAGAACAAGGTGCTGGTCGTGGAGCTGAACCGAGCACGGGACCAGGAGCCCTCCCGTCTGGCCGATGTCTACCAGGAGGAGCTGCGTGACCTGCGGCACCATGTGGAGCAGTTGGCCACCGCCAAGGCCCGTCTGGAGATCGAGAGGGACAACCTTGCTGAGGACCTTGGCAGCCTCCAGCAAAAGTAAGGTGCTACTGGGCTTAGGGTAGTCCTGGGGATGAAGGTGACCGTCAGAACTAGGAAGGTGGTGGAGACCAGGGTAGGGGTGAAGACCAACAAGACCACCAGAACCAGGATGATGGTGGAAACCAGGGTGGTGATGGAGACCTAGGTGGCCAGCAGGAGCAGGGTGGACCCAGAGATCAAAGTGGCCACCAGGACAGGATTGAGAGTGGCCACTGAGGTGGGTGTCAGGGTGACTTCTAGGACTATGGTGACCACTGGAATGGGGACCAGGGTGGCCACCGGGACCAGAGTGGCAGCATGATGGTGATCAGGGTTTTCCTGGGGATCTGTGTGGTGACGGGGATCACGGTGGTGGCATGACCAGGGTGACTCCAGGGACCAGGATGAGGACTGGTGTGTCCCCAGGGATCAGGGTGGCCACTGAGACAGTGACCTAGAGTGGTCTCTAGGACCAGGTTAGCCCTGGGGACCAGGGACTGTCGGGCTGGTGACAGGGACAAGGTGGTGACAGGGAGCAGGGTGACCCCAGGAACAGTGTGGGTGGTGGTGGGGGTCCACTGACAGGGGGTGCTGGTGGTGACGGGCTGCGTCAGCCGGGGGAGCCTGGCTGAGGGGCTGAGACAAACGAGTAATCATGCTAATGAGTAACTGTGCTAACGAGTAACCGTGCTAATGAGTAAGGGTGCCTCTGCTCTGGTCAAGGCTGCAGGAGGAGGTGACCCTGCGGCTGGAGGCCGAGAGCAACCTGGGTGCCTACAGGCAGGTGAGGACAGGGGACGGGTCCTGCACCCCCACCCTGCACCCCCACCCTGCACCCTGGGGGCTCAGCCCCCTGAGCAGCCTCCCGTAGGGATGGGGCTGGGATGGGGCAGGAATGGAAAGGGATGAGCAGGGATGGGGCAGGGATGGAGGGGGGATGGAGGGGGGATGGGGCAGGGATGGGATGGGACAGAGATGGAGCAGGGTTGACTCAGGGATGGAGTGGGACTGGGGGCTGGGATGGGACAGGGTTGAGTTGGGACAGGTTGATGGAGTGGGGCTGGGATGGGACAGGGTTGAGTTGGGACAGGTTGATGGAGCGAGGCTGGGGCTGGGATGGGCAGGGCCAGGCAGGATGAGGCAGCTCAGGAGGGAGCAGACCCTGGGGATGGTCCCTCCTGTCCCCCCTGTGGTGTCAGGACGTGGACACCGCCACCTTGGCTCGGCTGGACCTGGAGCGGCGCGTGGGGACCCTGCAGGATGAGATCGCCTTCCTCCGCAAGGTCCATGAGGAGGTAACCTCGCGGGGGGGGGGGGCTGTCCCAGGGCTCAGGTGGGTCCCAGGGCTCATGGGGGGCTGGGCTGACCCCCACTGTCCCCCCAGGAGCTGCGGGAGCTGCAGGAGCAACTGGCCCACCAGCAGGTGCACGTGGAGGTGGATGCGAGCAAGCCTGACCTGACGGCCGCCCTGCGCGACATCCGCAGCCAGTACGAGGCCATGGCTGCCAGCAACGTCCAGGAGACCGAGGAGTGGTACAAGTCCAAGGTGTGGTGGGAGATGGTCACCCAATGGATGGGTGGCCTCCTGGGGTGTCACCTTCTCAGGGATGGGTTTGACCACCACAGGGTTGGTGGCTCTCCCTGGTCGTGGCTGTCCCCACCTGGGATTGTCACCATCTCAGAGCTGAGGTTGACCACCCCAGGGTTGGGTGGTTCTTCCTGGTGGTGGTACATGGGGTTTGGCATCCCCACTGTCCCTGCTCCTACCCCATGTCCTGGGTTGGTCCTTGTGGGAGCCGGGATGTGTCCCCCGTGGTGAGTCCCATAGGAGGTCCTGAAGGAGGTCCCATAGGTCCTGAAGGAGTTGTGTTCACAGTGACGTGGCCCATGTGCACTGTCCCACGGGAGCAAAGACATGTCCCCTGTGACATCCCACAGCACCATCTCTCCCACCCACAGAGCAAGGACACGTCCCCAGCAACACCTGCCATGAGGGAAGTGTCCCATGTCCACTGTCCCACCACCCCAAGAGAGCAGGGACGTGCCTCCATGACACGTGCCATCAGCCACATGCCCCATGTGCACTGTCCCTTCCACCCAGAGAACTGGGACACGTCCCCGCACCACGTGCCATTGGGGACACATCCCGTGTGTGCCGTCCCTTCCATGGGAGCTGGAGGTGTCCCCACGACACGTGCTGCTGGGGCCACATGGGGGCTGGGATGTGGCCCCAGGACATGTGCCTTTGGGGATGTCTCATGTGTCCCTTCCTGCTGTGGGAACAGGGACGTGTCCCCAGTGCCACATCAAGTGCACATCCCATGTGCATGGTCCCCTTCAGCTACAGGAGCAGGGACTGTCCCCCCAGGGACACACTGAGGACACATCCCATGTGCACCGTCCCACCACCCTGCAGTGGCAGGGACGTTTCTGCACATGCTTCTGGGGCCATGTCCCTGCCACGGCGCAGAGCTGGGTCATGTCCCCATGCCATGTGCCACCAGAACACATCCCTGCCGCACTGCCCCATCCCACGCCACGTGTGTCCCCCCCACAGTTCGCTGACCTGACGGACGCGGCCGCCCGGCACGTGGAGGCCCTGCGTGCGGCCAAGCAGGAGGCCAACGAGTACCGGCGCCAGCTCCAGGCCCTCACCTGCGACCTGGAGGCTCTGCGGGGTTCGGTAGGTGACAGCCAAGGGGTGCAAGGGGAGGGACACGGACTCAGGGAGCTGTCACCACCACGGGGGTTCCTTGGCATGATGTTGGGGACCACCACCCAATGCTGGAGGAATGGCGGTCCCCAAGGACGGGAGCTGGACGGGCACTGCGGAGAGCCCCTAGCTCCTGGGAGAAGGTGGCCGTGGCGGGTGTCACCTCCCCTCCTGCCCCCCCAGAATGAGTCTCTGGAGAGGCAGCTGCGGGAGCTGGAGGAACGCTACGCCCTGGAGACGGCCGGCTACCAGGACACGGTGGTGCGGCTGGAGGAGGACATCCGCAGCCTCAAGGAGGAGATGGCCCGGCACCTGCAGGAGTACCAGGACCTGCTCAACGTCAAGCTGGCCCTCGACATCGAGATCGCCACGTACCGCAAGCTGCTGGAGGGCGAGGAGAGCAGGTGACAGCAGCGTGGGGGCTCCATCCTGCCCCTCTCCCCCTCCCCGGCCGTGTCCCAAACCATACCCAAGTCCTCATGGTCCCTCTGGGGTGTCCGACCTGCCTGGGGACTATCCTCCAGCCCTCCTGTCCCAGCCCTGGGCAGGGCTGAGCTGGTGTGCGCGCGGGTGGCAGGATCTCAATGCTCTTCCCAACACCTCCTGTTGCTCCTGCAGGATCACCATCCCCATGCAAAGCTTCTCCAACCTGCAGATCCGAGGTGAGACCATGGCCACGTGTAGGGCAAAAGCAGAAGTGGCTTCTGGGGGCTCTGTGGGAGGAGGCGCCATCTTGGTTGTCCCTGCCCCAACCAGAGGGACCATGATGTTTTCCACCAATCTCAAGGAACCAGAACTCCTGGGGTCTCCCAAGATGGGGGGGAAAGTGTGCCCACATCCCCAAGGCCAATTACGTCCCCAAGGCCAACTGCGTTCACCAGTGCCAACTGTGTCCCCAAGGCCAACCCTGCCCCCAGGGGGATATGCCTAATCACATCCAAAAGCCACCCATGTCCCCATGGCCAACCATATCTCCAAGGCCAAACATGTCCCCAGTGCCAACTGTGTCCCCAGGGCTAATCATATCCCAAAGCCAGCCATATCCTCAGTGCCAGCCACATCCCCAAGGCCAACAATGTCCCTGAGGCCAACAGTGTCCCTGAAGCTGGTGATGTCCCCAGGGCCACTGTCTCCCATGGATCAGGGTTTTCCAGCCCAACCTGTTCCCTTTGGGCATGGCTGGAAGGGCTACACCCTGGCCACCACGTCACCTCCATGATTTGCCCATGTCCCCTAGAGACCAGCCTGGACACTAAATCCGTGTCAGAAGCCCATGTGAAGAGGAGCATCGTCGTCAAAACTGTGGAGACAAGAGATGGAGAGGTGGGAAGTCCTCATTTTTGTCACCCACGCTGCCTCCCCGCCACCCCACCTCCCCATGGGGTGTCCCCAAGGGGGTCACTCATCATGCACATGGGGACCACCATCCCTCAGCCTCCTGGAGGATCCTCGTTAGGGACCAGTGATCCCAGTGCCCTGTCGGCATGGAATGAGCTGGCTCTAGACCATGGTGGAGCTGAGCCTGGTGGCTCATAGAGAAAACTGTCCCTGTCCCCAGGCTCGTTCAGAGCCCAGGCAGACTCAGGCAGGGAGGAGACCCCGAGCCTGGGGTGATGGTCTCTCTGTCTGCCTCCAGGTGATCAAGGAGTCCAAGCAGGAGCACAAGGAGGTGATGTAGGTTGGAGGAGCCACAGCAGCCACACGCTTGTAGCCGTAGCTCCGTAGGTTCTGTCCAGTGCTGCGAGGGAGCCCCGCAGCTGGGCAGGGGCCATGGGAGGAGCCAGCGGTGCTTCGGTGGGGGGCATCGCCCTCTCTCCCACCCCTCACCTCTCCCAATGCCACCCCCTACCCCAGAGACCTCCCTGACACCCTGTTCGGGGCCAGCTGCCGGCAAAACACTGTCCGACTGGGGACAGTCCATCCTGTTTCAATTTCCATGCACTGGTTGGACAAGATGATGGTGCCAAGAGCATCTCTCCCTGCATCCCATCTTGCTGCCCACTCCCTGGTCCAGGAGGTCACCCCCAATCTCCCCAGTGCACCCAGGCCCTGAGCATCTTTGGGGGGTTGCAGGGTGCAAGGTGCCAGCTGCTGAGGGACATTTCCCTGTCACCAAGTGTTGGGTGGGCTTAGCCAAGAGGTACAGCAGGAGGAAGAGGAGGATGGAGAGGCAGGGTGCTGTCAGGATGGTATCAAGGGTGATGAAATGGGTATAATGAGGGGTTCCTGGGGACGTTGAGGTGTCCAGGGAGGTTTGTGGGGCTGGAGCAGTGGTGGGCACAAGCAGGCTGGGTGGCCTCATGGGCTTCCATGGCCTACAGGGCTGTCATGACCCCCAGTGGGTGTCCACCACCAAGGTGTCCCCATTGCTGTGGTGGGGAAAAACAGCTCCAAGGTGCTTGTGGCAAGGGGTGACCCATGGTCATGTGCCTGGCCCCTCGCCTGGGGGGGTCCCATGCAGGTGAAAATGGAGAGGAGGGGAGCGAAGAGGAGGAGGAGGGTGCCAGGGCACCCACAGGTACTCTCGGAGCAGGAGGTGCCTCCCGTGACCCAGGAATGATGTGGGAGGATGGACCGAGCCATCCTCATCCCGTCTGTCCCACTCAGGGTCACACCAGGAGCTGGGACAGCAGCCAGGACTGCCCCTGTCACAATCCTATCACGTGGAGCCCAAGTCCACTCCCACCATGGGCATTCAAGATGGGGTTGGAAGAAATCCCTTGTGCCTGGGCTCCATGTGGCCCTGTCCCCCCATCCACCCCCCACCCAGACCAGCACATGCCACTGGTCACCCAGGGCCATCGCCCAGCCCGGTGTCCACCTGCAGGCACTGTCCTCACCTTCGATTTAGCTACTGACCATGAGCGGAACGTGCCCTGATGCCACCTAATGCAGTAGCAACCACCCAGCAGCGCTTCTCCTGCCCCTGTAAGCCCTTCAGGATGGGCACACTGGATGTCACTGGGATGCCATCCCCCTTGTCCCCTCTGTCCCCCTCGTCCCCTGGCTGAGATGCTGAGCAAGCTTTGCAGCTAACGACTCCAGAAGGGCCATTCCAAGGGACAGGAGACCTGGGTGCTGCCCACGTATGGCATGTGGGGTGGGATGGTGGTGGCCCAGGGGGGCTCAGTCCCCTGCGAGCAGACTCTGGCTGGAGCTTTGCAGCCCACATCGCTGCTGAACTAACGCACTAACGCCTGCGGTGGCTGGAGAAGACAAATAAAGCTAACACAAGCACCGTGCTTCCACGGTCGTGCCCTCAACCTGCCCGTGCCGTGGGTTATTTGGGATTAACCAGGGTGGCGAGGCCCTTCGGAAGCTCAAGCTGAGCTTGAACTGGCCAGGGGACACACATCCAGCACTGCAGCCCAAGGCATGGCCAATGTGGGTCAACACCCCTAAGGGACTGCGACATGGGGAAGGTGGGGCAGGAATGAGCCCTCCAGAGCCGGGGGCTGGCAGTGGGATGGGAGAGATCCCCTTCCTGGGAGGGGAAGCAAGGATCTGCTCGGAGTTCTCCATCCTCAAACCAGATCCTTTCTCGTACAAATCCAGGCTGTGGTTCCTGGGAAGCTCCTGGGATGGGCTGCAGCTTTTGGCACTGATCACAGAATGACATGGGGTTGGAAGGGACCTCTGGAGACCACCCAGTCCAACCCCCTGCCAGAGCAGGGTCACCCAGCACAGGTCCCACAGGAACGTGTCCAGGTGGGGTTTGAATGTCTCCAAGAAGAAGACTCCACCACCTCTCTGGTCAGCCTCCGCCAGGGCTCTGATGGAGGATTTGAGATCCATGAGTCCACATGGTTCAAGAGCCTGAGCATTGCTGGGACCCTCAAGGCTGCCCTCCTTGAGAGTGGGATTTCTCCTGGGAAAGCTGAAATCCCCAAGCCACGTCCTTGAAAAAAGGAGTGGAAATGAGCCCCATGGCGCAGTCCTGCTCCATGCCCAGGAGCAAGCAAGGGGTCACCTAAACCCTGTAGAGATGCCATCCTCTTTGGAGGAGCTTCATAATAATTTTGTCAGGCATAAATATAGACTCGCAAGTCTGTCCTGAGTCAGGTGAGTTAAAAAAAAACAATGAAAACCCAGAGAAATTTCTGAAGAAAATCACCAGATTAATTTGAAGAATATTTTTTTCTTCAAAAATTAAAAAAAAAAAAACTTTAAGCTAAAAGTTAAGAAAAAAGGGTTTGCTCCAGCTAAAGAGCTCAAAGGAACACTGAATAGTTTGAAACATTGGCACTCAAAGTTCTCAGCAACAAAGAAAAGTAAAAAAAAAAGGATAAGAAAAGCAAGAATTAATTGGATTAAAATAGTTTGGTGGATTCTTTTAGCAGCTTCTTAGAAAAACAGCTCTAATAAATCACGGATGCGGTTCGAGAACTCTGTAGAGCTTGGCCAGAAGACCTTGCACCAACTCCAAGTATTCTTTTGAAATTCTGAGCTGAAAACCCCATCGCATGCCAGCGGCAGAGCCAGGGACAACCGGCGGTGGTGTGACAACCCCTCCTGTCCCACGCAGTCGTGCCAATCTGCACCACGGGGAGTTCTCCACATCAGGCTTCACTGTCATGCTCTTGATCCAAAAGGGAGGATGAGCGGCTGCTGGCAGAATTTTGATTTCTAATGGTGAAAACATTAGAAATGTCTAATGGGAGGGTGGTTCGAGGTGTAAGAGTGACCCGTTGGGTCTGTGGTGGAGGTGCTATATCCTGGGAGGGGAGATGAACGCCCGCCGGCAGAAGCGGCACAGATGGATGATAATGAAGATGATGCTGATGAGGATGTAGCTCAGGCCGATGGCCTTGAAGGCAAAGATCGTCTCAGGATCGTTGAACGTCCGCTTGTACTTCTTCTGGTAGAACACGCTGAGCTGGAAGGCGGCCACTGTCTTGCCCTCATGCCAGCAGAAGTAGGTGCCTTCATCACTGATTTGGACCTGCCGGATGTGCAGGTGGTTTCCATGGTCGATGAAGACCCGCATGGTCTTGTTGACACCGATGAGGTAGTGGGAGCGGTAGAGCCGGACGGAGTCCTTGTCCCAGGCCACAGCGTGCTCGGGCCGGGCTCCTGGGCATGTGATGACCAGGACGCTTCCAGCAACCTGCTTGTGAAACTGTGTGGGGATTTGAGCTGTCCAGGGCTTCTTACCCAGCTTGGAAATGACATTGGAGATGGACTGCATGCCTTCCTTGGACGTGTCCTCCTTCAGGCAAGGGGTCAGGCAGCTTCGAATGGCCACCTCAGGTCTCCGGAGGCGGACAGCACGCTGGAAATGCATGGGGACAGCCCTCGAGCCGCAGGATGTGACATTGGGCACGGTGGTGCGATAGCGAGGGTGCAGCTGGGCACTCTGCATGTAGCAGAGCCCGATCCGCCGCTGCTCACCCCTCACCCCACAGCGGTCACATCTGGTCCAGTCCCAGAAGGTGGTGAAGAGGCTGAAGAACTTATCTGTGAAGTTGCCCTGGACATGCTGACCCCTGTCCAAAAAAGCCACCGTGATATGCTTGGTGGACTGCACATCCACATCGTAGCCATAAAAGAAGTCCCCATCCTTGGTGCCACAGAGGTAGTGGCCCGAGTCCGTCACCTGGGCTTGGAAGACAATGAGACTGAACATCCGGATACTGAAACGCCTCAGGATGTTGCTGCTCACGTTGATATGTTCTGAATCAACAACCACGGTGCCAGCAAAATCCGTCAGAACCGTGGTTTTGTGGTTGTCCATGCTCTTCTGGAAGTACCAGACGACAGAAGAGACCTCCTGGGGCTTGCAGTTGCAGGGGAGCTCGAAGGTCATGTCAGCCAAGTAAGCAGCGTTGTCAAACATCAGGAAAGCGGGACAAGCCATTCTGTTGAACACATCTCCTTTCTCTTCAATCGCAAAAGCATGGAGAACATCTACCAGGCAGAAGAGAATGGTGGCTCCTGGCAGCCTCCTCTCCATCGCGCCGAGTGGGCTCTGCAGGCAGCAGAACTGACCTGCCCTCGGCGTGGATGGTAGGAGCCCACATGTGGCGGTGGCAGTGCCAGGGCAGGGATGGTGGACGCACCAGCTCCCTCCCTGCTGAATCCCCCCTGGGAAGCACTCTGTCCTGCCCCGTCCCCCGGGACACAGGCTCTAGAACCTCCACTTTGTCCCAGCTGCTCTAGAGCGTTGTTGGCTGTGCCCCAGGGAACAGCAGGTCATTCGTGCAGCATGGCCACAGAAGGAAGATGCGGCGACGGAAAGTGTGGTGGGACCAAGGGAGCCACCCACGTCTTCTTGAAAGACTCGTGCGGTAAATGTTAATTATTTCTCTGATCTCTCTGAGCCCAGAGAAGAACCTCCTCTGGCCTCTGAAGCCCAGAAGAGGCTTCAAACGTGGTATTTAGACCATCCTCCTGTCGGTTCTCTGTGCGTTTGTGTGTGGAAGCCCCTCCACAAAGGTCAGGTTTGAGGTTTCCCCTGTCTGAATAATTGAGCAGGGCTTTTTGTTGACAAAACCTTTGCTGGACAGGGTTGACATCAGGAACCAGCCCTGAAGACCTTAAATGCGTCTCTCCTATGGCAAAGGTGAGATATTTGCTCCCCACTGCCTCTGACTGGACTTTCAGCTTAGCTTTTGGTCCTTCTTGAGCAGATGCTCAGATCAGACCATGGGATTTCAGACTGGGAAACTGATCCCAGCTGGTCTAACAGCCCGTCCTCCCATAAACATTCATCCACCTTCTCCTGTACTTCATTTCTCCTGAGTTTCCTCACCAAACCACAGGGATTTTGTCCTTCCCCAGGTGATGGGGATGCAGCAGGCTGCTCCCATCCTTGACATAGGATATGAGTGCCAGCCCTCAGCCTTGGGACTGCTGAAAGCACTGTGATTGTTCCCACCAAAGCTATGACTTGTGCCAGGGCTGTTCCTGCATCAACATCCTCCATCCTGACCTTGGGACACTCCAGGATTTCTGTTATTTTGTTTAAGACCCCAGGTCTCAGCTTTGTGCCAGTCCTCAGGTTTGCAAGCGTTAGGCAAAGGCAAGAGGAACGGCACCCACAACAGATTGCAGGGACACAGATGTCCCCAAGAGAGGTGTCACAAAGCCCAACATTCAAGTGACGGGCCTCAGAGAAGAATCAATCAGGTGCCTGGTGGTTTCTACAGAGCAGGTGGGAGAGGGATGGTTATAGTCTGCCAGGGTGACTCTACGTTTTGCTCCTCTAGCTGGGTTTTTGCAAAAAAATGGACCTGGCAGTTGTTTTTGACCTGAATTCAAGGGAGCCTGAGCACTGTAACATTCTCTGGGCTCCTCAGCACACTCAGGAGAAGCTTGAGGATCCTCCCGGAGCAGAACTGCGAGAGCACTTGGTGGTTTGGTGCTGAGCTGTGTCCTGTGAGGGCATCTTTGAGATCTGCAGCCTAAACAGATTCAAATACAGTATTAGGCAGTCCTGGAGCGTCTCTTTGTTGGACTGATACCTGCCAGATCCTTCTGAATTTCAATTGATGTGGAATTTTAGCAAATCAGACAGTGTCTGAGATCATAAGACCATGATAAGGTGACAGGATCTCTGAGGTTTGCCCCATGCCTTGCTGGTTGGGCTAGAATAATAATAAAACAGCTGGTTGGAACAATCCCAGATATCCCACCTTGCACAGCATTTCCACCTCTATCCGCCCATTCACAGTTCATTGATTACATATTTTTTAAACCCCCATAGTGACAACGGACAGAGACGAAAAAGGTAAGGGACTATTTGGGCTTTAGTCTCTCTTTCAAAAATAGCAGCCTCGTTTTACTTTCCCTCATTTTTCTCCTCATCTAAGAGATCGTGACAGAGCAGTTCTGTGAGGACACCCTGCCCCAGAGATCACAGCACAGTCCTCTCGGTATCTAACCTTTATTTGTGCAGAACTAGTGCCCTGGGCAGCTCCCAGGTACAGAGAAATGTACAGCAACATCCAGAAGTACCCTTTATCTGGCTCGCACCATGTCTGACGCTGGATTCAAGCTCTGAGCCTCTTCTGCCCTCTGTTTCTGCACGACCCCGGTGCTTTTGCTCCTTCAGTTGGCCTGGAAACATTTCATCAGCTCCATCACTATCCTTTCCTGGGCTTCCTTTGGCAAGCTGGTGTCTGTGAGGTGGGCTTCCCCCTCTGTTTCACAGCCGGTCAGTCCGCTGGGATGGCCAGCGGCCCAATAGTCCCTGCTCATGCTCTGCAGCTTCCTAAACAAATCCCTGCTGCTCTCCTGCTCCGACTCGCTCAGAAGATCCACGTTTAACCCGAAGCGCTTGGTGCCCGAAAGGCTCTGTAAGATCTGAAGAACGGCATCTCTGTCTTCACGACAGACATTCTCTGCCAGCACCGTCAGGAATTCACCCAGGAGGCCAAAGCCCAAGTCAGCCTGAAAGATTCTGCCCAAGGCCTTTCCTCCGAGTCCAAGCAAAAACTGGTATTTTTCTTTTCCGGTTTTTAAGCATCTGCGCCAATCTCTGTAAAATTCGGCAGAGGTTCTGGGCAGTTGATTCAGCTCCTGAAGGAAAAAAACAGTTAGCAGTTCCTTTTGTTTTGTTCCCACTTGAAGATTTTATTTTCCCCTTCCCCTCCCCTCGATCAACCTGTGGATGGCCGAGACATTTTTAATCCAGGCTTTGACAGCACACGGGGTGATAAAGCTTGGGAGGTGACAATGCATAAAGACAAAGAAATACCAGGTTCCTCAAGCTCTATAGAAACCACAGAACTTCAGGGAAAAATAATGGAAGAATGGATGAGATATGAAGCCCAGCATGGACAGACACAGACCAGTAATGGCGTAACCCCAACCAGAACCAGACAAGCTTCCCAGTCTGGATCCACCATCACTGCTCGGGAGGGATCTCTTGGAGACCAGGGTAGCTCAGTGTAAACCTCTGCTCCATCTTGAGCGCTGTGAGGCGAACCAAAGGAGTGAGGAGATAACAGATATGAGATGTAAACCCCAGAAAACACGCAGATGGCCCTCACACACCGTCTCGTCACACACTGCCTTCGTACGGGCACGGCAAGAGAGAGCCAAGCTCAATGTGGCATCTCCAGATAAAAGGAAATCCTGTTTTATACAATATGTAATTGAACTGCTGAACTCATCACCGCTGACTTAACTGACGCACAGACTGAAGGAGGATTAAGATGTTTAGGCTTTTATACAGATAGTGAGAACAAGGCACAGCGATGTCAGGCTGTGTCTAAACACAAAACGGAGAAGCCTTGGAGATCAGAGCCCCAGCGCTAACGGGATTAGGAACAGAATTCGCTCTGGGGAGATCACTGTGCAGTCCAAGAAAACACAAAGCTGCCTAGAAGAGTTGCAGAAAGATCTTCTAATAAACAGGCAAATGAAATTCAGTGGCAAAAAAATCCATGAGAAAGATCCCTTCACGTCCAGTGAGGACTCTCCTGTGTGGGCAGAGTCCACCGAAGGGGATAGGACAGATGTCACTCAAATCACAAACGGGCTGGATAGAAAGTGTTTAGTCACATTTCCTGCATCTGAAGAAGCATCCAGTGAACCCATCAGGCAGCAGGTTTTAAACCAAACAGCACTTTTCCATATCATGCATAATTAAACCGCAGGGTGAAAAAGACCTGGCTACGTTCGCCGAAGTTCCGCAGTCGGTGGCTGTTAAACGCGATGCTCCAGATGCACAGCGCTGGCTCCCGCTCTCCAAACCGCAGCCAGCTGGAGGAGTGCGGTCAAGGGAGGGCACTCTTCCCCAAGAATCTGCTACTGGCCACCATCAGAGGCAGGGTATTGGGAGCTCTGGTCCGAGGCTGTGCAGCCGGTCTTAGATTCCCACAGGGCTGAAGCAGACTCTTCTTGAAGCAGCTGGTGCAAGCTCTTCTCAGACGCAAAGTAGAGGCCAAGACTGAACCCTGGTTATCTAAACACCAGTGCTCCTGGGGACTTTGAGGGCTTGCTCATACGTAGAGACATTTCTGAATAACTCTCACATTTTAAAGTAATACCCAAATTATTCTGGAGTATTTTCTTCATGTGGACAAGGTCCTGGAAAGCGTCTTCCTCACCTGGGGTATTTCCACACCGCTGGCTTGTGGGGCCTTGGTGTGGACTGCACAGGGATTCCAGAGCACGTTCGTCCTTATACCCATCTTGTCCTTCTTCTCTAGGGGCTTCAGGTGTGATGCCAGCACAATGTCCCTGCAGGCAACAAGAAGGGGATGGGATACTTACCAAGATCAAATACTTCGAGGCTTCCAGCTTCTTCTCTGAGGCTATTTCTGAATTTGGGCCACATGTATCATCCAGAGGGACCTGGATGAAGGAATGGGCCCATGTGAATCTCATGAGGTTCAACTAGGCCAAGTGCAAGGTCCTGCACCTGGGTCAGGGGAGCCCCTGGTATCACTACAGACTCATGGATGAAGGGATTGAGAGCAGCCCTGAGGAGAAGGACTTGGGGGTGTTGGTGGGTGAGAAGCTCCACACGCCCCGGCAACGTGCGCTGGCAGCCCAGAAACCCCCCGCACCCTGGGCTGCATCCCCAGCAGCGTGGCCAGCAGGGCCAGGGGGGGATTCTG
>JAOTQQ010000011.1:944638-958489 GCA_026546715.1 Gallinago undulata | reverse complement strand
GCCCTAGGAGGAGGGGGAAGGGTTTGACCCTGACAGAGGGGAGATGGAGCTGAGATGTGGGGAAGAAGTTCTTTGGTTCTTTGGTTCTTGAGAGTGGTGAGAGCCTGGCCCGGTTGTGCAGAGAAGCTGTGGCTGCCCCATCCCTGGAGGGGTTCAAGGTAAGGTTGGAGGGGTCTTGGAGCAACCTGGTCTGGTGCGACTGGATGGGCTTTAAGTTCCCTTCAAACCCAAACCATGCTGTGATTCTATGAAACAAGACTGGGATTCAAATGAGATCATGAAGCATCAGAGATGGGTCAGAGGAAAACAGGAGACGTTGCATGGGACACTTGACAGGCACATCCACCTCACACACTCACTGTTAACCCAGTCATCAGGGCTCACGAGACAGTGATTTCCCTGCAACATTGTGGTTCCTCCCAAACACGGGGATGACTGGTGCCCCAGGAGCTGGGCCTTTCCACCCAACAGTTCCTCCAGAGCTAGAGCCTGAGGAACTGGCAGGATGTTGTTTCATCATGCCTTTTTCTTACTGTATGCTGAGGTTTCTGTGGCTTTGGGACTTCCAGAAGAAAATTCTTACTCTAAACTCTTACAGCACCTTGGGACTGTTTCGTAGCTTGCAGCGTGCTGAGCAGGTACGTTTTTGTGTATTCATTTGAATTCAGCATCTTATTACACTGGTATCTGTGACTTAACTACAGCAGCCCAGACTCAGCAGCTCATGTGGTTCCTTGCATCCCATGGGATGAATCCCTGCAGTCTGTCCTCCCAACAATTGGCAGGAGATCTTTGAAGGGGTGCAGGTCTCTGCTCCTGTGCTAGTGTGGGCTACGTGAGTGAAGATGCTGCACCCACAGAGAGCTGCTCCCTTCCCTCCCCTCCCTCAGATTACTTCTACTGTTACCAATACACTGATAAAACAGCCTAAAATCACTTGGGAATCCTTTTGTAGGACTGGTGAGAAGGCTGGGGGAGAAAACACCGTTTTCCTGCCTTTCAGAGATCAGACAGCACAACCGAATGCAGGCAGAGATGAAGCCGTGAAAGGAATTTGATCTAGTCCCATGTAAGTCTAACATGGGGTGGGCAAACCCCTGGATCCACCGACAGACCCCTCTGTGGATGTCAAGGGCCAGGGACTTCCCCAGTTGCCACTATACGTGGATCCAGGACTTTGGTGGTGTTGGGAGTGCCTCCACGGAGCATCCCTGCCATCCCCAGGCCACAAACCTGCTCCCAAACTACCTTGGGAGCATGAATGTTCTGGGTGGGGTGCACGGAGACACGTCACGCTCTTTTTCTGCAACACTGCCATGGCCCAGGGTGTGTGAGGAGGAAAGGGAGGGCAGGGCAGGCCAGTGGGGCTCGGAGGGTGGGTGCTGCGCCTGGCAATGTGAAGAGAGGACACCATGCCACCCTGGGGACCTGCCCTGGGGCCAGCTGTTCCAGGCAGGAATGGCTGAGAACTCAGCTCACACACATCAACCTGATGATTTTTAGGGGGCATATCTTAAGGCTGAGTTTCTGTCCCACCAGGGCTCTGTGTCACAAAACCAGGGCCTTTTTGGGACCCCCAAAGGCGGGTTTGCTGCCCTGCCAAGATGCGCTCGTGGTCCCCTGGAGCAGAAAGCACAGACAATCAGGTCAATCCCCTCCTGCAGCAAGGTTTGGTCTCAAAACCTGCTGGGTGACCTTTCTCTTGAGAGGTCTCAAAATTGGATCTTCAAAAGAAGGAGCTCCAAAACCCACCGGTGGGCTGGGTCAGCCCCATGGCTCCCAGCACTGGGCAAGGTGACGGTGCCAATGAAGCCCACTGGGGTTGGGAAGGACCTGAATCCCCCCCCCGACCCATCCTGGGTGTCCCTCACCCCACCTGAACTCCTGGTAGGAGGGGACGCGCTGGCGCAGGGCCCGCAGCTTGGCCTCGTTCTCCCGCTCCCACTTCTCATCAGCCGCCACCGCCGCCCGCAGCTCCCGCTCCAGCACCGCGGGGTCCAGGGCCCCGTCCACCTCCATCCTGGCGGCGCGGGGACCACCGAGGCCTGTGGGGACGTGGGAGGCAACATGGGAGACCAGGCCACCGCTGGGTGCAGGGGAACCCCCCTCCTGTCGTGACAGCCCTCCTGGGGCCGCCCTCGGAGGCCTCACTCCTGTCACAACAGTCCTGAGGGGCTGGCCCTGGGGAGCCCACTCCTGTTGTGACAACTCTTACCCTTATCACGATAGTCCTGCCAGGGCTGGCCTTGGGAACTCCACTCCTATCGTGACAGTCCTGACGGGCCGCACCCACCACCAACCCCGGGGACCCTCACTCCTCTCACAGCAGCCCCCCCAGGCTTCGCACGTGGATGGCAACTGGGAACCCCGCTAATATCGCGACAGCCCCTCCGGGCCCTGACACCCCGCCGGCCCCTGGAGCCCCTCACTATCGCGACAGCCCCTCCGGGCCCTGACACCCCGCCGGCCCCCGGAGCCCCTCACTATCGCGACAGCCCCTCACTCCCTCCGCCACGCGCGAGCTCCCCTCCCGTCGCCTTAGCGACCGGGCAGCGCGGCGCGAGGCCCCGGCGGGGCTGCCCCAGTCGCGCCTGATCGAACCGGCCCCGCCGCCCCCAGGGGCCCGGCCCGGTCCGCTGCCACCGAGACCCCGCCGGGACCGTCACCGGCTTCGTCTGTCCCTTCCCCCGCGGGGTCGGCGCTGACGGCGGGCGCGGGTGGGGGCTCTGCGGGGACAGGCAGCGAGGGCAGCCCGGGGGCCTTCCGCGGCGGTGTCGGCGGCGCCGGCGGCGAGGGCAGCGCGGCGGGAGAGAGCGGGAGCGGGGCCGGCACCGAGGTAGGCCCGGAGGGGACGGGGAGGCGGCAGTAAAGGTGGGGGCCCGCTCGGCGGAAGGGCTGGGTCCCTCGGGGCGATGTAGGGCTCCGGGGAGGGGCGGGCGGGAAGGAAGGCCTGGGGGGTCTCGCACGGTGCAGGCCGCGGGCTGGGGTCCGGATCAGGACCCGGGGATCCTGGGGAGAGATCTGGGGGCGGTGAGGGCGGAGGGGCCCTGGAAGGGTAGGCCGAGGCCCTTAGGGCCGTGCAAGGCTCTGAGGGTCGCGTACGGTGCAGGCCGGGGTCAGGCTCAGAGCCGGGGGAGGGATCCGGGGAGGGCTCCCGGGAGGGGCGGGCGGGGCAGGGGTCGTGTACGGAGCAGTCCGGGGTCAGGGTCAGGCCGGGTCGGGCAGGGAGCCCCGGGGCCGGGCAGTGGTGGGTGCTGTGGGTGGCTCGGGCAGGGAGCCCTGGGTGCACGGGGCATGGTCCTCACCCTCTTCCACCACCTGCCCCATCCCCAGCATGGACACCGACCTGTATGATGAGTTTGGGAACTACATCGGGCCGGAGCTGGACTCGGACGATGATGATGATGAGTTGGGCAGAGAGTCCAAGGATCTGGACGAGGTGAGGAGTGGGGATGGGCGGAGGGGCAATGTCCCACCGGAGCTGGGCCTCACCCTGCCCCGTACCCACTCCCGGAGCAGGGGCTGAGTGCCATGGTCTTCACAAGCCGGTGATTCCTTTCCCATGCCGGGCTCTGGGGCTGCAGTGAGGCTTTGTTCAGTGGTGGAATTGACTCTAGAAGTGGATTTGGCTTTTAAAGTATTCAGCAAAATCTGCCTTCCTGTTCCTGTTATAAGACAACGTTTCTGCTTGAATCATGGTTAGAACTGGGAGCGTCTGTAGCTCAGGCCATATTTGGCAGTTTTATTTGTGTTCAGTCAAGTGGAGGATCTGTATCAATTCAGCGAGGGCTTCAGGCCTTCATAACATGCTCTAATGCTAAACAGCATTGCCAGGAGCTCAGCTCCTCTGTGGTGAAGGCAGAGAAAGCTCCACAGACACTAAAGGAGAGCAATGATGACAGGGAGGACAGCAGAGGCTGCTGTTCCACGGTGGGAAAGCACGGCAGGGCCGAGGGAGCCCCTTCTAGTCTCCTGATCCTGCAGTTTGTCCGAAAAGTGGTGTCTCCTTGTGACCAGGCTTGTGGTGTGTGTGCGAGTGAGGTGTGGGAGCCTCTGCAAGTTCATTTCCAAGCCATTCCACCACAAGAAGAGATGTGTTGCTTACAGAGAGCACCTCTGGAAGCTGCTCTGCTGCCTGATGTGAAGTGCCAGGGCCACCTTGGTGGTTCCCTGGCTAGGTTTGTAGCCCTCTGCTGTGTGATGCCAAGCCAGTGTCTTCTGGGGTGATTGGTGCTTGTGAAGCACTTCGGTGCCGGCAGCAGCTAAATTTACGTGTTGGTTGCAGCTCGAGGATGATGACGATGATGATGATATGGGGGACCATGATGAGGACCACCCTGGGATGGAGGTGGTGCTGCATGAGGATAAGAAATACTATCCCACCGCCGAGGAGGTCTACGGGCCTGAAGTGGAGACCATAGTACAAGAGGAAGACACTCAGCCCCTCACTGGTAAGTGGTGAGGAAGCAGCGAGTTGGGTACGGGGGGAGGAGAAGACTCTTAATGGATCATTGGAAAAGGGAAAATAATATTCCCTTTTGTTCTCCGCATTGGTTTTAATGCCCTTTTGAATTCCTTCTCAGTCCCAGGAATGTGTAGACTTGTTTGACTAGTGTTGCACAGATTTTAGTGCTCAACATTTTTACAAATGCCAAACAAACTATATTTTGAAGAACAAATATCAGGAGATACTGGAATGATATTAAAGGACAAATAAAAATGCGTTGAAGTCATTTAATTTGATCTTTCTGTAACAGAATAGGATAGTTCACTTGGAAGATCATCTAGCACAACAGCTTTTCTAAAAAAGCTAAGAGATTCTGTCATCTTGAAAAATTGTGGGTTTGTCTGCAAAAGTCCCTGTTCCCTACGAGCCTGCAGGGTTCAGGGTCTCTGGTAACAGTGTTTTATTGTTTTCTCTCTTGTTTTCAGAGCCTATTATTAAACCTGTGAAAACCAAAAAGTTCTCTCTGATGGAACAGACGTTACCGGTCACTGTCTATGAGATGGAGTAAGTCCTATGGAGGGTTTTTAAGCGCGTACGTTGGCTCAAGCCATCTGTGCTGTCATTTCCTTGCTTATTGTTGTTTGCAGGCAAAGGTCGGGGGGGGACAGAGTGGTGTGTGTGCTGTGGGGGAGGCAGATTTCAGGGGCCACTGGCTTTGTTTCTCCCTGACACCAGCAAGAGAGCTGAGTGCAGCTGGTTCCCGGATTCTGAACCGAGAAGAAGAGGAAGGAAGCGCAAGACATTTTACAGATATTTTTCCCTCTGAGTAATGCAGCGTAGTGTGTAGTTTTCTGACACTAGAATATAAATCTTACCTCGACAGCTGATACAGAGCTCGACAATCGGAAACCCCACTCGGGCAGATTTGCCAGAGGCATGTTTTCTTGACTGGCTCAAGAAATAATTATATGGTCAGTGCGTGGCACACCTTACATTGGAATGTTTTGGGTTGACCATTGGCCTACTGCTGCCTCAAATTAATTCTCATCTATCCTGGAGGAGTTTCTAGGCGAAATTTTTGTGCAAAGTTGCATTGTAGGTCAGGGTAATGCTGCAGCCGAGCTGCACTTATGCTGGGCTTAATGGTGTCTGCTGGTTGCACCCTGGGACAGCAGGGTGTGAGAACACGACAGAAAGAGAAGGGTTGAGAGAAAACCCTGGGAAAAAAAGTCCAAACAAATTTAAAATCAGAGATATAATTTCTCATGTGATTTTGGTAAAGCATAAAAACAGTTGTGTGTTTTCTCTATAAAAATATATATAACCTTAGAATCAATGTCTACGTTTTGTGGATGGGTGGGGGGGGCTCCATGTCCTTCCATGTATAGTGTTTCTATATGTTGCCTTCTATTTGAGGATGAACAGATTGAGCTGTGTGAGTGTCTTACTAGGCTCATTTTTCCATGCGCCACTTCATGGCCAGTCGGAGCTTTTCCCAGTTTTTAATAGTCATCTTCAGGCGTCGATTCCAGACCCAGATGCAGTTCCCTGGGTACCAAACAGACCCCAGCATGAGCAGTCCCTCTGTGTATCATAGAGGCTCCTGTTATTTTCCAGCAAGGGAATTTCACTGGAGTTTGTATTCACTCAGTGGGTTCCTTGGATGCTCAGGACCTTTTTGGAATGGCTCCTTCTTGAGGCTGTGCCCTCATACTGCCAGTTTGGCCGTGTTTATTGATCGGAGAGATTTTTGATACGGCCAGATATAACCCAAAGAGCCAGCTAGGTTTTATTTTTCTAAGCAGTCCATTTTTCTGGTAGTCAATGACCTGTACTCTTCATTATCTACCGCTTTCCTGATCCCTCTGTCCTCTGCTTATTCCATCTGTAATGAATTCCTCTTCATCCTGTTTGTTAATATAAATAGTTAGGATGGGGCCAGGAGAAATTCCCAGTGGGACTTAACCAGAAACCTTCAAGCTTGGTATTGATTTCCCATTCAGCCTTATTTTAAGACCAATAAGCAAGCTTTTAATCAGTATTATTATTGATCTTTGTATTTTTTAGCTCTTAATCAAAATGTTGTACGTTAATAAGTCTAATGTATCTGTGAAAATTGAAGTCTTTTTAAAAAGGAGATTATTTGACAGCACTTATTTTCTGCAGACCCATAGCAATGGCTACGTGTTTTATAGCCTCCCATTATTTTTCCGAGGAGTTGGTAATTTAGGATCTCAATTATATTTTGGCTCCTATCCATGCAGAAGTGACCGGCCCATCATTACCCAGCTCAATTGCTTGTTCTAAAAAGATTTCAATTCCCTTACTGTTTCCTTGAGTCCCTGGGACCATCACTGTTTTAAAACCTGAAAATCAGAATTAATTGTCTGTGGAGCCCTGTGGCTACCTTTTAAAACTGCGTGGGGGGCTTGTTATCCAGCTCTGTGATTTCCTTGACTGCCTGCCACTATTTGAGTGGAAGTATTTCATCATCTGAATGCATGGATGTGACTTTTGCTCTAATACTGACGAGAAGAGAAGAAAAATATTCAATAATATTCCATCGCTGGCAGTTTTACCAGCTCCGTATCCTCCCACCCACTGCCATCTGTCTAGGACTCCAACTCTCTTGTCCTCCCAATCTGGAAAGTGGGATTCTTCCTCCGCAGGGCACTGTCAGAATGCGAGTTTGGAGAGGATTCAGGGGGCACCTTGGATAGAAAGTGGAGCTGAAACGGCACCTACTTTTCTTAGACGCAGCAGAAGCCTCCAAAACAGTCTTTTGTGTTTCGTTCCTCCAGTTTCCTGGCGGATCTGATGGACAACTCGGAGCTCATTCGAAACGTGACTCTGTGTGGGCACCTGCACCACGGGAAGGTATGTGGATACCCCCTATTATCGGCAGTAGTAACAATCCCTTTGGTGCTTACTTTTTCCATCGCTCCTGGCCCTTCCAGCTCCGCCGCAGCAGCACCCTCTTTCTGCTCCTCTCCCTGGTGCGGTCATTTGGAGGTTTTCTTTCAGCCACGTGGAAATAACGGTGTGTCCGACTCTGTGCTGCTGCTGGAGGGACGGGGCTGTACTTGGGTGTCTCTGCCTGAACGTAGTCACCTCCTTTCTCTTGTGGTCTGATGTTTTTCAGACGTGTTTTGTCGACTGCCTGATAGAACAGACGCACCCGGAAATCCGGAAGCGCTACGACCAGGACGTAAGTGAGCTTTTGGAGTATTCCTGCCCTGGGGAACATGGGCTGGCTTTTACACCCCAAGGGAACGTGACTCTACGTGGGGAAAATGTGGTTTAGTGATGACAGCGTAGGACTGGAAAGCCAGACCTCAGGACTCTTTCTGTCCCTGTCACTTATTTGCCACCTTAACCACGTGTGCAGAGTTACTGCGTCCTGCTTCAAACTTAATATTTGGTACCAAAATGTGATATTCTGACTTTTCTTTTGTCTTTGCAGCTTTGCTACACTGATATATTGTTCACAGAGCAAGAGGTGAGTGAGTCTTGTAGAACAGGCAGCGATTTTTGTCCAGTTGTCTTGTGCTTTACTCACAGTTACGGTAGGCAGTCTCCTCTTCCATTTTAACATCTTTTTGTGCCTTCCACATTTTGATTATTTTCTTTATCAGTACAATGATCTGCTTCTTTTGTTTGGTAAGATCCAAGATCCAACTTTCTTGCTTTTCCTGCAGCCCTCACCTCCACGTATTTATTTATCTGCAGTGATAACCTGTGCGATGTTGATAATCTATAGCTGGGTTATCCCAGCTTATGGGTAACTCTTTTCCTTTGGGAGAAAATGGGGCAAAGGGTTTGCAGCAATGGTGGGTGGGGAGAAAAACTATGATTTCAGAATAAATGTATTTCTCCTCAGTTTCCTTTGACGGGAACTCTCAGCTGGGTGCTCCAACTCCACGTGGTTGGGTGTGAGAACGGGAATCTTATTTTGTTACTCGCTAAATATTGTAATGACCAGATCAAGCCTGTGAAGCATTTCTTTCTCGTCAACTTAACACTCTAATTTATGTTCTGGGCGTTCAAATCTGACACTTTGAGTTATAACTTGATAGCAGCAGAAAGGCAAAAGCACAGAAAAAGATAGATCTTCTGTCTCTGCTGCTGCACATGATACTTTCTCCGCTGAAATGGGACAGGGACTGTGTAGTGGTGGCTCACCAGTCTGAGCCAGCGCGGGTGGAGGGGCTGGGTGGGATACTGCCATGATCTGAGGTGGTTGCACCCTCCCTGGGAGTGACAGGATGTCCTGGGGGGATGTTTGTTTCTTTCCATCTTTCTCAGGTTTCTTTGGGCATCTTTTACATCTTTACATAGTGATGTCCTTTTTTTTTCTTTTAACTGCTAATCCTGGCTCCCTGTCCCTCAGAGGGGAGTGGGGATCAAGAGCACACCCGTGACCATTGTTCTGCCCGACACCAAAGGAAAGTCTTTTCTCTTCAACATCATCGACACTCCAGGTGAGCATGTAATCCCCAAAATCTTGGTCTGGGATGTGCTTAGCTGAAGGCAGCTTGGTCTGCAGAGCAGATATGTGACCGTGTTTCTCTCGTTAATAAACCTCCCTGGTCCTCTGCATAGTGCTGTTGAGAGGACCAGAGCAGAGCAAATACGTAGGGTGATGGTTAATGAGGGCCTTCAAAGAGCTTTTGTGTTGGGTTGTGGTGGGAGTGAGTAGCATTGGCTCTCAGAAAAACAGAGAATCTATACCCTGAAACCTCACTGATGTGCCTGGAGATGTCACTTGGGTGCAGTGAAACCCTGGGAAGTTTTTTTTTTCCACAGATGGAAACCCCTATTTTGTTTTGTGTTTTGTGTAGATGGTTCAAGTATAGTCCTGAGCCTTGAGCAAAGTTTGTTCTTCTGAAATCACTTCCAGAATAAAGACTGTGCCACTGGCTTTTACTCAGGCTTATGCTTCTAATTAGCATGCCTAATTGAGGGCTAATGGGGCTGAAAATGTGTTTCACTCCAGTGTATGAGAAGCACGTGTAGAGTTGGATTTTCCAGGTATCACACGCAGTGGGGACCCCGCTTTGCTCAAACGATGTTGCCCCACAGTGAAGCTCCTGGCAAGTTCCCTGGAGACTGTGACAAGCTCCTGTGGGGAGAACATAATCACAGATCTACTTCTTGTAAGAAACCAAAGGCCAAACTTTAGGAAAGAAGGTCTTGGGACACAGCTGCTGAGTTACAGCTTGAGAGGAGGGAGGTTAGAGCGCAGGAGGAGACTGGAGGGAGAAGCATCTGTTGTTCTTTGGCGAGAAGTAATCTTCCTCCTTTTCCCAAAGTACTTGCACAGAGCTGTGAGAAAAACAGTAACAAATGTGAGGGAAAGTGCCTGTTAAATGAGTTGTTGTGTTTATTCTCAAAAAATAGCATTAAAGCTGAAGCAGATCCCTACATGGAGCTCTTGCAGCTGCTCCTGGGTCCTGTCTGAGGAGGAAGCCGTCTGTGTTCTGCCTGGCTGGGTACCAGTGACCGGAGCAAGCTGTGGGGCAGAAGAGCAGCTTTCTACCCTCCGCGCTGCCGCCGCTGGGGCTCACTCTGCTTCTCACCACCATTTTGTGTTTTTGAAGGTCATGTCAATTTTTCCGATGAGGTGACTGCTGGCCTTCGCATTTCGGATGGCGTTGTGCTTTTCATTGACGCGGCCGAGGGGGTGAGTGTCAGGTTCTCCCGGAGGTTAACTTCAAAATCTCTTTCTCTGGAACCTCTGATCTTGCCTCAGTCTGAAGGCCTGGGGTGGGTTCAGCTTTCCAGGGTGAAGGGTTTTTGGAGGACGGTTTGGGAAGCGAGAGTGTTTTTCAGCCAAAACAGGGAGTCAAAGCCTCCGGTTCTGTGACCGGGGCTGATGTGATGCCTGCAACCTGATTATCTAACTGGTCTGCATATCCATCCCTATGACACCTAAAATTGAGCAGGTTATTTATATCAGAGATGTCCGAGGGGTAAGATTCAAGGAATTTGGTTGGGTTAGCACCTAATTCTGAATTTCAGGAAAATTAGCTGATCCCTGGTGGCTGAGCTTAGGCTTTTCTGGGGGCTTGCAGCCCCGCGTGTAAGGGTCGCTGCCTTGTCTGTCACGGCCCGGGTGGCATTTCGTGGAGGGCTTTCTCTAGGGGATGTTTGTGCTCGTCGTTCCCCGTAGGTGATGCTGAACACGGAGCGGCTGATCAAACACGCGGTGCAGGAAAGGCTGGCGGTGACCGTGTGCATCAACAAGATAGACCGCCTGATCCTGGAGCTGAAACTGCCCCCGACGGATGCCTATTACAAACTCCGACACATCGTGGATGAAGTTAATGGGCTGATCAGGTATGAGTGTTTGGGATGACGTTGGTGCTCGCTGTGCCTGTTCCACTCAGGGTGCTTGTGTGCACCCAAAATCTCACGGGGCTTTGTCACTTGGTAGTGTTGAATCATAGAAAATGGGGCAGGAAGAACCATTAGAAATTCATCTCAGCCAATACGTTGAATTATAAGGGAAGGACCTACCTGAATTCTGAGAAGCTTCATGGGATCAGTTCTTTCTTCCCCCTGTTAAAAAGTAGGGAAAGTGGACATGTGACTGGAGTGGGGAACTTCTATGCTCCCAAATGTCTCAAATACAGCCTGGATAATCTCATTGTGTCCTGGCTTGTGGGCTGAGATGTTTCAAAGCTCCTAAACATTTGTTATAAAACTAAAGTGAACTTGCTGTCCCAACCCCTAAACAGAGACTGTGATATTGCTGTGGTCAAATCTCCTTGTGAGACCCTGCTTGGGGAAGGGGGTGACCTCTTCAGCTTTCACTGCAGCAATGCATCATTTCTGGGGGTTCTTCTGCATCTGGGTGATTCTCTTAACAATGTTCTCCCCTTCAAATTGGTGTGGATTTGCACAGGAGCTCACTTGCATGTCTCTGTTCAGTTGCTACTGGCATCAGGCAGGTCCGAGCAGGGTAACTAATCCTGTCCAGTGTGCTTGGGAGCTCACTAAAACCTTCGATTCAATTCTATCCCTACGTTATTTGCCTTGTAGTATCTTCCCTTTCTTGGTTGACCGCCTTTACTGCCTTTTTTTAGGGGAGAAAAGACTCTTATCTGACAAAAAAATACAAAGCTCTTGTAACTTTTTAGTTCTAGGCTTTAAATATTTCTTTGCACACTTATGCTTTGGAATTTGTAGTCATAAAATGATACTGACCCTGAAATTCCAGTGGCAAGCACGCTGCAGCCCGTTTTAAGCTGCTGTTTGGTGATGTAGGATCCTTGCCTATCTCATACTGTTTGGTGTGGGAAGCGGATTTAAGTGTCTGTCTTGGTTCATAACATTGATTTTTGTTATTTTTCTTGTCTCTAAAAACTGTCTCCTCTCAGCATGTATTCCACCGATGAGAACCTCGTTCTGTCTCCCCTTCTGGGGAACGTGTGTTTCTCCAGTTCACAGTACAGCATCTGCTTCACGCTGGGATCTTTTGCAAAGATTTATGCAGACACATATGGTGAGGATTATCCAGAAACCTTGTACACTTTAACATCTCATTTCCTAACCTTTTTTTGCTGAGGCTTTCCAAGCCATTCAGCTTTGACTCTCGCTGCACATATATGGCCAGTATATGCGTTCTTGACTTTCTAGGGGATACTGCAGATCTGGGCACTGGGTTATAAAAAGCAAAAATATGGTTCTAACTTGTTTTTAACTAGATAGTTTCTCCTGATAAATGTTTCTTGAGTCACAGGCCAATATTTTATACATACCCTTGAGCAGAAAAAAGAAGTCCCGCTAGGCCAGTTGAAGGCAAGTGTGTGTGTTGTGCTTTGCCTCCTTGTCAGAAGAGCTCAGAAGTGAAGCAGTTAAGTTCCTCCTGCCTTCTCACTAAAGTCTCCAGAGCCTGAGACTCAGCTGCAGCCGGGCGCAAGCTTGGCCCACAAGGTTTTGCACTCTTGCCCTCTTTCTTTTTTAAGAAACTGTCTTTTTCTGGCTTTGATTTAATTTTCTGTTCCCCAGGTGCCCGCTCAAGGCAATCTGCCACTTGTAAAAGAGGGCCTTTTGCTTCCATTCACCAGCTGGACAGCCAAGAGTTTTGAAGTCTCCCGCTGGGGAATTTGGGGTGATCCGTAGGAGCTGTGAGCAGGGGAGGAAGGATGTTGTAAAGCAGCTGGCCCAGCTCTTGCAGAGAAGTTTGCCTGAGGGAGGATGAAGTTGTAGAGGTCAGGGACTGACGTGTCAGGACTATTGCATGTCCTCGTGAGTTTGGAGAAATAAATGAGCTCCCTGGGCGTCGCGGCATTAAGGCAGCGCCTGCTAGGCTGGTACCCCTTCTTCGGGGGACTGATAAAGATGCAGGCGCAGTCGGTAGGAGGTGTCATCCGTGTGGGGCAGACACGGGCTGAACGGGTAGGTGAAGCCAGTAATACTTGATTGTGGCCACCAGGGATTTTATGTGCAGCCACCGCACTTCAACCAGCGTGAGTTATAGTAGTTTAACTGTCAAAACCACAGCCACCGTGGAATTTCTTATGCTTGCACATCTGCCCACAGCAAAAGCTTGTTTGGAAACTGCTGTAAATTATTACCGCTGTCTTATTATTTGTAAATCTACCGTGACAGCCAAGCACTCCACTATTCCTTGGGCACTGGGATATTTGGCTATGCGCTTAGTGCATCAGCTGACAGAGGGAAGAGAACCTGGAGATGTTCAGCAGGGCAGAAAATACTTGTGTGAAGCCTGCAGGGCAGACGGGGTGTAGGGATCCCAGCACCTTGGCACTACAGCGTCAGGTTGCAGTGTTAACGTTTGGAAAATGAAGCAGATGTAAGTGGGTTCCTGCAGCGCGGCGTCTGGCAGGCTGGCTCTTCTCAGCTCTAACCTTGTGTGTAATTGAGGGAGCTGAAATGTCCCTGAGAAGTAAGTGTGCGGAGCCACAGTGTGCCTGGGCTGCTGCTGTCCCTCGGTGGACTGTCTTCTGCCCACCTCTGCCTGCTCCCCCCCAGGTCAGGGCTTAATTGTTTTATTCAGAATTGGGACCGTGCGTTCACTCACCAGCATCAGTCCATTAAATCGAATCCTTGGGGTTGTTTTAAAAGCCAGAACCCAAAGATTTTCAAGATGAGAGAAATACAGTGTCATCCAAGCAAATTTTGCCATTTTCTTTTTCCCTTCAGGAGACATCAATTACCAGGAGTTCGCAAAGCGGCTTTGGGGTGACATCTACTTCAACCCAAAGACGTAAGAAGCCTGTTTAAATGTCTTATTAGTTTATTACTGGGCTGTTCCCTCCTTTCCCTGTAAAACGTGAACTAGATGACCATCCAGGGTCCCTTCAGACCTGAGCTGTCCTGTGATGGAGTAGTATCTGGGAAGGGATGAGTCAGGCCTCCTGCTTGGTGTGAATCCA
>JAOTQQ010000011.1:889159-916761 GCA_026546715.1 Gallinago undulata | reverse complement strand
GGTGTGGTGGGAGGTGTCCCTGCCCAGGGCAGGGGGTGGCACTGGGTGGGCTTTAAGGTCCCTTCCAACCCAAACCACCCTCTGATTCAGTGAACTTGGCAGAGTAGGTATGGGTTGCCTTAGTGAGAGACTCCACAAAAAACAGAATCCCCCAAATAATTATTAGTAGTTTCTTCTTAGGAAGTGCATTGCTTGCAGCTAATCCCCCTTTTATTTCAGTGAATGGCGCGATGTGATACAGCAGATGCTGAAATATCCTTTGTATTAAGAACATTTTTGCAAGCAAGCCTGTCCACCTCTCCCTTAGAAAATAGTTGGGCCCCTTGTGCTTACCAGGGATTTAACCCTTCAGAGACCTGGTAGGGTGACTGCTGCTGTAGTTGGTGATAGATCCCTGAGTATGTGCTGGGTGGAATTGTAAGGCTGTGTTTGCATTCATCACTAAAGCGATCTACTGTGTTACAACTTTTTTTTGCCTGTGCTTCCTATTTTCCTGTGAATGTTTGATTCTGGTAATGCAGATGGGAATTACTGGTATCCAGAGTTGCAGCGTGGCCTTAGCCAGGTTTGGGAGTGAACTGAGTTGTCCAAAGACTGCAGGGGCCACCTGGAGATTCTCTTGTTGGTACAGGTTCTGTTGTTATATACTCTTATTTTCTTTTAGTTATATGAAAAGTAAGTTTTTTTTACAATCTTTGGTGTTCCTGATATTTCTCTAAGATCTTTTAAGGCCAGACCACTGACCTGGCCAGTGCTGTACAGTCCTGTTTGCTCTCACCCACTAGTGCTGAGAGGGCGAGTCGCGATTTCTCTGTGGTCTTGCTGAACAGTGGTGATCTGCTGTCTCCTGGCTGGAGCTTGAAGAAAACAAGTACACAACGAACATAAAGTTCACCCAGTGACCAACCAGGTTGTAGCAAGCTGTGACCCCCCCTCCTAAAATCTTAAAAGCTTGGAAATGAGAAGCTAGGGGAAGCTTGGAACTGTCACGTTGCCCACAGTTGTGCCTGTAGTACCTCAGTGTGTCTTTTTCCATCTCTGGCAGGACCAAAAAGCAGTATATTGCAGAGCCTTGTCCCATGTGCAATCTCAGATCCAGTCACATACCTGACCTGAGCAGCTTCTGTGCATTTGGGAGGCTAATCTGCCTTAAATTTGCTGCTAATTTTCATAATCTGTGTTGATAGGAAGTCTGATAAAATACATGGCCGTGTAAAGCAGCGGCAAAAAACAACCTGTCTGCTACTTTGTGCTTGGTGAAGTGTGCCTTTCTCTGTGGCATGAGGCACGGTGGGAAAAGGACTTCTAGCCTCCTCTCAAAAAATAGGAGTTACTTGCTGCTATTCTCAGAAAGAGAAAACCCAGTTGGTGTGTGTGTTCTCCCAGCTGGTGTGATGGAGCGCAGGGAGTTCAATCAGCGAGTGCTTCAAGTCCCTTCCCAAGGGGGTCTAAAAACTTATTCAAGTCTTTTAAAAAATGACAATTTTGGTGGGTTTTTTTATTTTACTATAGGAAATAATTTTTTCCAACAAATAATTTACATAGTGAATTTATGTTTGTATTTATATTCTAAATTTTATCTTTGGCAAGCTAAAGCTGTTAAGACTCCCGTTGAACTCAAGCTGGAGGAAAATCTTAATGCCAGTGCAGCAGTCTGCTCTGATTTACTGCGCTCCTTTTCCCAAAACAAATCCTACTTCAAACCGATTTACTGAAACGAAACTTCTCATTTATTTCTGCCGTTCAGTAGCAGTTGGGAGAAGCAGAAGCAGCAGGCCAGCGTTTGGCAGGAGAGCTTGTGTGTTTGCTGCTCTCTTCTTGTAGTGGACTCCTGGTTCTCCTCATGGTGCTCTGGAAGAAGCATCCATGCAGCATGCGACCATGTGTGTGCAGGGTACCACGTCACTGTAGAGACTGGTTTTGATGGTCTGGTGAGGCTGTAGATGTTCCCAACAGCATCCTCTTAGATTGTGGTGTACAGGTAACCGATGGTGAGAAGGTGGCCTTCTGGTGTAGCTGGCCTGAGCTTAATGCTTAATGCTCCCCACCTAGGGAGACCTCTGATTGTGTAAAGTCACAGGGGTCTGCAAAGCTTCCTGGTCCTCCATATCTCAGCAAGTGGAAACTGAGACAGTTGACTGAGGGGGATCTGATCAACATCTATGAATAAGGGTGGGTGTCAGGAGGATGGGGCCAGGCCTTTTTCAGTGGTGCCCAGTGACAGGACAAGAGGAAATGGGCACAAACTTGTACATGAGAAGTTCCATCTAAACACAAAGAGGAAATTCTTTCCTGTGAGGGTGGCAGAGCCCTGGCAGAGGCTGCCCAGGGAGGTGATGGAGTCTCCTTCTCTGGAGGCATTCAAACCCACCTGGACACGTTCCTGTGGGACCTGCTCTGAGTCCCTTCCAACCCCGTATCATTCTGGAATTCTGAAAGTCCTTCCAAGTGCTTGGAAATTCTTGTAAAGCAGTTGGTGGTGCGGGTTTGCAGTGTTCACTGCAATGTCCTCATCTGCCTTCTGAACATCCATCCTTCTCTGTAAAGCTTAGTCACAAAGCTGCTGTTGAAGAAAACATTGGATGAATTTGGTACAATTGCAGGGTGAGGCGGCATCTCGTGCCTCATCAGATGACAGAGCTGGGAAAGAAAAATCTTTATTTTAATTTGGGTCACAGTGAAACAACTGCGGTTTTTAAATGTTGCAGAATGGGTGATTGGGGGTGTTGTGGCAGACTGTGTATGTGGTATCTATTATATTTACAAGCCATTCATACTAGGTTTTGAGGCTTATCTATGAAGCAAATGCTATCATAGTTTCTTTTGACTGAAATAATATGGTGGTGGATGAATTAGGTGTTCATCCCCATGCGATTGTATCCAGCTCAGCCGAGTGAGAGCCGTTTGACGTACAGGAGCCGACAGAATTGCTCTCTTTTGGCTTCTCTCTCCTTTCCCGAAATGGCCGTGAGAGTGATATTTGGGTCAGCTGCCTCCAGAGTGTCATTTTCTTTTGACACTCATCCCTCTGAGCATATAGGAGGAGCCCGATGGGGAAATGCTGTGGTGCTGTTGGCTGCAGCGGAATCAGGAGTAGTTAAAGGGGTGTTGTGGTTATTCGAATCGCTAATCGCGTCAAGGCAGAGAAATCTCCCTGATGCCTGACTGAAACGGTCTGCGAGGGAGGATGCCCGTAGCCAGGCCTCGCCGCCAGAGAGATGGAGGCACCCAGGTGAGTGCGCGGATGCTCTGGCCCATGCGAAGGCCGTTGCTCTCAGCAGCACGTGTCCCTCGGTGGCTTTGCTGTGGCTGTAACGCACAACCGTAGTCGTGTGTTCTTCGATTCAGACCAGAGACGTTTTGGGTCTGTCTGGGAGAATACCATTTTTCCTTCTTTTCTTGCTCTTCTCCTGCATCTCGGTGCAGCAGTGCACGTCCTTAGGTCTGAAGTGTCTGGTAGGACATCGTGCTCCTCTTTCCTTTGAATGCACGAGTTGTTTTGCTTTGCCTGGGCTCTGCTCATTCCCTGCGTGTCCCCATGTGCTGCCCTGTGTGACAGTGCCAGCCCTGCCCGCACGGGTCTGTTGCGGAGTTTGAAGCGGGACACTGTCCTGTGGTTTTTTAAATCTTTAATCTGCCATTGCCTGTATTTGTTAACAGAACTGCTGAGAAAACAGCTGCAATAGTCAACAGTACAGTATTTTTAATATTTTGATAATATGTTGTGTTTCTATCATGCCGATGCCAAGGGAATTGCACAGGGAGTGTCAGGGTGACTACACAGCAGCAGCCCGTGATTTTTTGGGCAGTTGTCCTGCACTGGGAATGGGAAGGATCTTCAGTTGGGATCACTTGCCAGTGTATTTCACGTCTCTGTAAGTTGTCCCCTGCTATTACCTTAATTCTTACAGGAAAAATCGCTTTGCTGCTGTTGTCCCAGATGTTTCTCAGCGGTACCCAGGGAATGGTGATGGGCACAGACTGAAACACAGGAAATTCCACTTAAACATAAGAAAAGAGGTTTTTTACTGTCAGCGTGGTCAGATGCAGGAACAGGTTGCTCAGAGACCTCGTGGAGTCTTCATCCTCAGAGGTATTTAAAACCCGTCTGGACATGGACCTCCCAGCCTGCTCTAGTTGACCCTTCTTTGGTGGATAGAATTTAGTAGTTTAAACTACTGGTTGGTGGGATATTACCCATTTCTTAGGGTAGCGCATATGGGTCCAAGGGAATCTAGGGGTTAAGCATGTTCAAAATATAAAGAAGTGACTGAAGTAGATGGGTGGTTCTGTCACTTACAAAGAAGCTCTTGCAGCATTGGACTTGTTAGGTGTTTGGTGTGTTTGATTTCTGAATATTTTGGCAAGCAGTGATGCTTCATGTGTCTGAACCAGGGTTTAATAGCCCTGAGCTAAGGAGCATGGGGTGGCTTACCAAATGGGTATGTAGCTGGGGAGCAGCTCCTGGAGAGCACTCGGTGGTGGTTGGGAGATGAGTGCTGTATGGCTATGACATCTCGTGGAAAAGCCTCAGGATCCGCTTGGTGTGGAAGAAAAGGGAACTGACAGCTCAACATGGGAAGTGTTTCGTGGGCCTGAATTCACATTGAGACCACGCTCGCCCAGTCTCATGGTCATTTCTGGTGATAGGAAGAGTCTTTCTTGAGGATACCCTCCTGATCTTTGGATTTTAAGGGTACAAATACCAGTCCCTGGCCACCTTGTCTGCGGACAGCCTGGGCTGGCAATCTAAGAGTTCAGCTTTTGGTTAAATACTTGGCCTTGGTCTCAAAAAAGCAGTGTTGGGTGTTTTCTCTACTATGGCTTGAGTGTCAGATTCAAACTTTTTGTAAAAGAAAAAAAATTGCTCATTTACCTACCTTGTAATTCCTTGTTGTCAACGTCCACCTAAATTATGCAAGGGAAAGAGTTTTGCTATACATTGCTTCCTACTTAATGAGGAATAAGCACAGCAATGCTGAGGCTGAGAGCAGGGCAGAGCCCGGGTGGGTAAGTTGTGCTGGACCTGCCAACGCTGTGTGAGGGCAGTTTGTATCGGAGCTGCTCAAAACCATCTGGGCTTAGTAGGGTTAAACGAGACTGTGAAGAAATGCTTTGCAGCGTGTGGGACTGGAAAGAGAGATGGGTGAGAGAGAGGGAATGCCCTGGAGAGCACGGGCAGAGTTAGCTCCTGGGTTGGTTTTGGGCTCCGGTGTAGCAGCTCTGCAGTGGTGGGGTCAGTGCTAATCCCCAGGCTGTGTGAAGGCAGAGGGGTTGCCCGTGCTGCAGGTGTCAGTCCCAGTACTGTGCTGGTCTGACCAAGGTTTGGTGCGATGCTGTGGTGGTTTGACTGTGGTTTGTTGCCCTGAGGATGGAGTGAGTCATTGCAAAGCCTGTCAAACAGCACACCACGTCTCGCCGTGCGATCTGCTGACCACTTTATTTTCTTCATTATTACATTTCACATCACCAGAGTGCAGGCAGCACCTGAGGCTTCCTTCTGTTTCTTGATACCTTCAGTCTGTAGGACGGATCTGATGGGCAGCTTGCTCAGGTTTGCGGAGCATCTGATGACTCTGTCCCAAGTCGCTACAGCAGTGCTGAATTTGGGAGTTTGCTGTGCCAGTCTCCGGGCCAGTAGACCTCAGAGGGGACACTGAAGCACGTATGAAGGAGCTCAGGCTGACACAGGCCCCAGAGCAGGTCTCCAAAAATGTTATGAGCCTGGCCTCCATTTTCGATGACGCCTTCTGCTTCTGCTCTCACATCAACCTCGGCATGTCCTCGTGCTGCAGCACAGGGTGCACGGGCTGCCCTGATGGACCCTGCTCTTCCAAACTTGGAGTCCAGCGTCTCTGGGGAGTCTGCCCTGGAAACGCTGCTTCCAGGGGGCTGCAGTTGCTGTAGGTGAAGTAACTGCTGGTTTTGGCCAGCACGAAACACATAGCGATTTCATTTGAATTGTGTCACTGCGGGGGAGTGTTGCTAAAATTGTCACTGGCTTTCCATGTTAGCGTTACCTAGAGGGCACGCTGAGGCTACTGGAGGTTCGTGTCTTGTCTGCAAATTCCAGTTTATCTTTAAGCTGAATGCTCGGGTGGGTATGTGTGTGTTGATTTTCAAATAGATACATACTTGACATCTTTATTTTTTTGACAGCGCAAGAATCTTATTATATCTCTACCTCTTACCCATATTTTAGTGTTCTATTTATATCCTGCGTAGGATCTGTGGTCTCATAATTCGACGAGGGGTTTTTTAGACTCGAGGGGACTGGTCTGGGGCTGAGCAGACCCTTGTTAACATGCCTGGGATCTGAAGGCACCATTCAGAAATGGTTTCCAAATTGACATTGATGCTGGGGCTTTGTCAAAACCATTCTCTGCTTTTTGCCACGTGAGACTCGCCAGATGACTAAGTATTTACTTGAAAAAGCACTGTGTTGTCCATAAAGTCCCATCCTTTTCACTCTTAAATATTCTGTAATATTGATTAAAAACTAAAATTCAGTGCAGTTGTTTCCTTATTCTTTTTCAGCTGCACGGTGCTGTGAACGCTTCTGAAAACCATAGGAATGAAGGTGGTGATTGAACCCACTTCCCTCATGAGTGATGGAAGGGTGATAGCAGTGAGTTCTCCTACCCCGGGAGGATCCTTGCGTCCTTCCCCTCGTGTTGCTGAGGAGGATGGATGCTGGAATTGTCGGGAAGGCGGGTGGCGTTGGCACGATACTTGGCAGGATTTGTGGTGTGCTGGTACCTTGCAGGACTGAGTCTGGCCATGACTTTCTCCTTTTTTGAACAGTAAAGTCTTACTCATTTTTCAGGTTTAAAAACAAAACAAAACAAAAAAATGAATCCCAGTGCTTCCTCAAAAATATTTGTAAATCATGCAATTTCTTACATTTAAATGTAAAAAAGATTTGAATGAATAATGCTAATTATTCATTCATCCTAATTCAAATCCTATTTTAATTAGCCTGTGGGCCCAATTTTACTTTCATGCAGCATGAAACCTCTTTTGATTATCAACAAAATTGCCATCTATTTATTCTTGAATATTTTTTTTCTGCTCAGCACATGTCTTTTAAACTGCTTAAAGACGAAACAAAACAAATAGATCGTTAATACATTAATCAAATTTCATTAGCATGACATCTAAGGACATATTTTAAGGGAAAGAAAGATGTGTCCCTGTAAATATATTCCCCTTAATAACTGCCTTTTGGCAACAAAATCTTTTTCCTACGTACAGTTTGAGACAAACCTTGTTCAGAGGAGGTGCTGGTAAACTCCTGGAATTTGGAGTTGGAGAGCCTGTTGGGCGCTGGGTCTCAGGGCTGGAAGCCGTGTTCCCGAGCTGCGCTTCTCCTCCGCTCCGGGGAAATTCGGCTGTGAGCTAAGTCCATTCCTGGGGACGGACAGGGCCAGGGCAGGGTGTCTCTGGCTGTGGTGGGATGGTGAGCTGGGCTGAGTTCTCTGGGCAACCTGGGCCAGTGTCTCACCGTCTTCACGGTAAAGGATGTCTTCCTAATCACAGAATTGCTGGGGTTGGAAGGGACCTTTCAGATCGAGTCCAACCATTAACCTAACACTGACAAAAACCACCACTAAACCACATCTCTGAGCACCGCATCTGCCCAGCTTTTAAATACCTCTGGGGATGGTGACTCAGCCACTTCCCTGGGCAGCCTGTTCCAAGGTTTAATAACCCTTTCAGTTTAATTTTTTTTCCTAATCTCCAATCTGAACCTCCCCTGGTGCCACTTGAGGCTGTTTCCTCTTGTCCCATCGCCTGTTCCTTGGGAGAATAGACTGACCCCCCCCCCCGGCTACACCCTCCTTTCAGGGAGTTGGAGAGAGCAAGAAGGTCTCCCCTCAGCCTCCTTTTCTCCAGGCTGAACACCCCCAGCTCCCTCAGCCTCTTCTCATAAGACATGTTCTCCAGCCTCCTCCCCAGCTCCATTGCCCTTCTCTGGACCTCTCCAGCACCTCTCCTGTCGTGAGAAGCCTGAAACCCCACCTCGAGGTGGGGCCTCACCAGTGCCGAGCACAGGCTAAACCTGCCCTCTGTCGGTTTAAAACTGCTGCCCCTTCTCCTGTCACTACAGGCCTTGGTAAAAAGTCCTCATTTTTCTTAGAAGTCCCCTTTAAGTACTGAAAGGCCGCAATAAGGTCTCCCTGGAGTCTTCTCCTCTCCAGGGTGAACAACGCCAGCTCTCAGCCTCTCTCCACAGTGGAGCTACTGCAGCTCCCTCACCATTTCCATGGCCTCTTCTGCACCTGCTCCAACAGGTCCATGTCTTCTACTAAGGACTCCAGAGAATCCCCTCCCTTGCCCTGCTGGCCAAGATGCTGGGGCTGCAGCCCAGGGTACAGTTGGCTTTCTGGGCTGAGAGCAGACATTGCCGGCTCACGTCCAGTTCTTCAGCCTCCAGTTCTATAAGTCCTCCTCTGCAGGACTTGTCTCCATCCACCCACCCCCCAGTCTGTGCCGATGTTGGGGATTGTCCCAACCCAGGGACAGGACCTTGTAGTTGGCTGTGTTGAACTTAATGAGTTTCACATGGGCCCGCTTCTCCAGCCATCCATGTGCCTCTGGATGACATCCCTTCCCTCCAGCGAGGGGTTACACCCCTCAGCTTGGTGTCAACTTGCCGAGGGTGCACTCAGTCCTGCTCTCTGTCGTTGATGGAATGATGTGAAATGAGTCCTCATGTTGTACATTCCGAAGGTGTTGGGGATTTGACAGCCTGGAGCGAGGCTGTTCCTGAAGCTTGGCTGTTGGAAGCTGCGCCGCCTTCCAGGTGCCCTCAGTCTGAGGGGTACGAGGTGTTTCTGGGAGCCTTTCACCAGAGTAACTGCACCTCCAGCTGCTTCCCTTCTCCCTCTCCCACTGTCCCTCCCTGCCACGCTTCAGCTGTCTCATCCAAAGGCAGGATTTCAAGGTTGCTACAGTAAATGGCGCCTCCAAGGTACGGTTCTTCCCTCCCTGATGGGCGAGAGGCCGTCACAGCTAGATGAGAAAGCTGAAATGGGATGAAATTAATCCCATGTTTAAATTCATATTCAGACCCACATATGGGCTGGGTGGGGGAAGCTGCGCACTTGAGGCCCTTCACTGTCTGGATGTGAACAAAATAACTCCAGAGATTTCCTGCAGAGAATCTCTTAACCTGAAGCTGATTCCTTTTTTTCCCATGTACCTGCTCCAAATTCTTCTCTATTTTTTCTGGATATCACGGTCTGCAAAACTTTAATTTGCAGGAGCCAGCTTGCTGTCAGAGCTCAGCGTCATGTTATTTGCATCACATCTCCTGCCTGCTCTGAGGAGCCTCCTCCGCTGCGGGTGCTGGAATGAACTTATGACAAATACAAGGAATGAAAGTCTCTCTCCAATGCACTTTCTGGCATGACTTAAATTAGCTGAAATTGCTGACATTTTGCCTTTTTGAGTTGTGTGTCAGTGTCCATAGACTTTTGTTTCAAACAATGGAAAATTATTGAGTTAAATGTTGCCAGAACAACAAAGGCGGGAGACGCCAAGTGTACGTTGGGTGAAGGTTACTGCGATGTGTCTGCGTCCCGCAGTACATGTGCTGGAAAGGCAGAAACACGCAGCCTCTAACCTTGGCTGATCTCCTGAAACTGAAGGGTGCCACCATTTCAAACCCCACACTTCTGCCTGGAACAACTTTATCCTTTTGTATTATGTTTAATTTGGATGGGCTGAACGTTTCCAATGAGAGAAGGGTTTAATGACAGGTCGTTTTGTTTGAGCCAAAATGTTTGTTTCCTTAAAGACAAAGCAGTTCTTTGCCTGCTGGTGGATTCTCCCATATTTGTGTCACCAGCTCTGCTCTGGACTAAACCTAAATTTAGAATAAGTGACAGTTTCTTGTTGAAGAGAATCAGAGCTCTTCAGCAACTTCACATCTCGGCAGCCAGAACTCTCTAATTTACAGGAGTCTTGGCTATTAGGCACGTGTCTGATAGCGCTGCCTTCCGCCTCTGAAGGCTGTGGTTAACCTAAATGTACAAGAGTGTGCGGTCAGTGTCTGGCTGTAGGTTTGTCACGCTGCTCGTTTATATAACCGGTGGAATCCAGGCCGCGAATCCTGTCCCTCTCCCGAAGCAAGCTCAGATCTGGCCAGATGCCTTGTGCCCTCCAGTGGCTGTCTCTGAGCCGGGGAGCCCAGGGGTGATCCAGCTGGTCTTCCTCTTTATGGCCGGTGAGGTGTGGTACGAGCCGACCACAGGAGTGAGGTCTGCAGATAGAAACCACACAGCGAAGAGGCTGATAAATACCTCAAAAGAATTTATTGGATGTCGAGGCAGCAGCTGGTCTAAAAGGGAGGATTCGGTGTCCCCTCCCTTAGTGCAACCGGCACCAGATTCAGACTTCTCTGTTGTTCACCACTGACAAGTAAACATTGACAGTGTCTGAGAATATAAAGGCGAGTTCTTGCTTTTACTCCAGATTTACACTGGCAACAGTATTTAATTCATTTCAAATTTACTTAGTAATTTACTTTTAGAAAAGAGTTTGGCCCCAGTGCTTTCAGTGAGCGAAAATTAACTCCTTAAACTCATTTGGGTTTTGCCTCATTTTTAATTGACAAATCACGACATGTCAGCTGGCAACATGTGTGTCCTGTTACACGTCTGTGGTGACTAGATGGGCTGTGCAGTGTGGTGTGAATGTGGGTGTTGTGGCTCGTACCTCGGTAACCCCCAGTTCCTGGTGTGGGGTTCACTTGCCTTTTCTGTTCAGGGTACTGGGGACCCTTCAGGCAGGTAGAGTACCCCCAGAATTGTTCTACCACCCATTTTGATTCCTGATTAGAGTGAACCCCTGGGAAATGCCAAATGTGAGGGTGTCTGAAGCACTCTGTTGTCTTGCTAGTGCAGAATGAGGGTTCCAGAGCTGCTGTCTGAATGGGCGTTCAGGGGGTGAAGCCAACTGCTGCACTAAGGTGCTGCACTGGGACTGGAACCCTCTGGTGTTTTTTCCTGTTATAAAAGTATTGTTTCAGCCAATTCTGCCTACAGCGTAATGATAGCGTGGTTGTGTAAAAAGATGTTGGACTGTAAACCTTGGATTGGTTGCACCCTCAATTGACAGCCGCTAAATTAAGTGATTCACTGGTAATCTGTCCTTTTCTTCCCATGTTTCCCAGCTAAACAAATTAAACTCTCTAAATCTCTCACTTTTAGGCATCTTCCCCGTCCTTCAGCTGGTTTCGAGACTAATAAATTCCCCCTGTGATGTTTAAGCAACTCCTGAAGGATGCAGACACAGACATTGCATGCTGTCTTGCTAACGAGGAGGTAAGATCCCCCTCCTGGATCCCGTTTGCACGTGACCCGGCCAGGGATTGCACTAACCATCTCTGCTCTACCCCCAGCTCCCGTTGAGATGCTCATCCATTGGGACCCTCGCTCCCCTCCCTGGGAACAGGTGCCCAGAGTAACAGCCCCCCCTTTCCAAAAACCACTGCTCTTTTTCATAGTTGTGTGTCTCTGCGTTAAGCCGGGTTAAAGTGCTGGGTTTGTTTCAGCGGACTCAGCCGCTTGAGCAGTCTGTGTTTTTCTGCATCGCTGCTAACTCTCCTCTCGATTTGTCAGCCCACAAACTTCTGTGCCGTTTGCGGATCTGTCAGCAGCCATTTCCTGGTCGAGTCCGGGGAAAACACAGCCTCACTGCCAGCCCTGTTCCCAGTCTTTGCAGAACTTGCTGTAATTACACACAATTGCTCTCAGTTCTAATGTGGGAATCATTTGTCAAGATCTTTGTTACTTTTAATCCACTTAATATGAGCTTTTTTAATACTTTCTAACATTATTTTTTTCTCATGCTGTCATGATGTAATAAATCCAATGTCCCACCCAGCCCATCCCCATCGTGGCTGTGCTCTTGCCTTTTCAATGAAACATTGAATTTCACCAGAAGGGGATTACATTTATATCCTTTAATTCTGTATTGATTGCATCCCCTTAAATTTCATTATTTTGCCTGTGAACAAATAACTCCATAGTTGTGTGGAAGAAGTTGAATAGTTGCAAATACTAGTTTTCTTCCAGTCTCCTGGAATTCCTCCAGGTTAAGAATAAATCACCTTTAAGACCAGAGTGCCAGAGGCTCATCCAATTCTGGTTTTAGGATCTTTAAACAAATATTGTTGTGATGTAAAAATTTCTATTAATACTGTTTGACAAACTAAGGTTTGACATCATGGAAGAACTGAAAGATGTCTTATCCTCTCTGCTGTAACAGCATCGAACAGTTCTTTCAGTGCTCAATATTTGACCGGTTTTATTTCTTAGAGCTCCAGCTGGGCCTGGAACGTCACTGGGTTTTGTTCACTGTAACACCTCACGCTGTTGCCAGCTGTGAGTTCCAATGATGGGGGTTTTTACCATTAGGGTTGCAAATTTATATTAATTTCTATCCAGTATCTCTTCTGAAATTTTTGGCAGATGAGTTTTTAACTAGATTTTCCTTCTACTCTCCCCCAAAACACTATGAAGTACATACTAAAGTCTTCTCTGGCCCTAGAAGGGAGATTTTTAGCCTCCCTAAGGGACCGAACCCAAATCCATACAACAGTTTGAGCATCAGGTTAGAAGTTCCGCAGGTCAAGCCCTGTCTCTAGGCTGGACCTGCAGGGTCACACCTCTGAGGCCATTGGGTTGTCCAGACTTTAAATCAAAGACAACAGCAGTTGTTCCCTCTGGGTTTGTGTGGGTGATTCGTTTCTGCCTGGAGAAATGGCCTTGCCCCGTGGAGAGCCGTTTCTCTCTGTGGCTGTGATCGAGGCTGAGGTCACCAGCTCAGGCTGTAACAGCGCTTGGCCGCCTCCGTGCAGCTCAAATAAATCTCGCTCTCGGTGGTGGGATGTCACCAACAGCGCCCATAAAATTTCCCGGGAGCTTAGCTCTCCATCCTCTGTGTTTTGGAGACTTCAGCCTCAAGTGTAAATGTTTTTATTAACAATTGAAATACAGAACAGCCGCGTCTTTCTCTCCTGCTCGGGAGTAGCTTTGGGAGCACGTTTTGTTTGTGAAATGGCAATTAACTGTTGCTTTTTTTTGTAGCAGACTTCTCAAAAGCCTGCAGAGGAGACGTAGGATCTTCAAGCAAATTCTGGCAGCTGGAGTTTCCCGATAGCAGGTGATGCTACAAACGTGGTTGTGTGTTGGCTGTAAAATGTTTGAGTCTTCTGACTCTTGCTTGAATGTTTGCAACGTTTAGGCTCAAGCTGATAAACTCATAAATATTTGGGGGTTTTGTTTGTTTTTTAGATAAAATTATTTGACCACCATGAGTTGGAGTTTTCTGACCCGTCTGTTAGAGGAGATCCACAATCACTCCACCTTTGTTGGCAAAATCTGGCTGACAGTGTTGATTGTGTTTCGGATTGTTCTAACTGCGGTGGGAGGAGAGTCCATTTATTACGATGAACAAAGCAAGTTTGTGTGCAACACGGAGCAGCCGGGCTGCGAGAACGTGTGTTACGATGCTTTCGCTCCGCTTTCGCATGTCAGGTTTTGGGTCTTTCAGATCATTCTCATTGCCACTCCGTCTGTGATGTATTTAGGCTACGCGATACATAAAATTGCCCGGATGGTGGAACACAGTGAAGCCGACAGAAGAATCCGAAGCAAAGGTTTTTCCATGCGCTGGAAACAACACCGTGGCTTAGAGGAAACTGAGGAGGACCATGAGGAAGACCCAATGATGTACCCAGAAATAGAGCTGGAGAGTGAGCGGGAGAATAAAGAGCAGCCGGCCCCTGCCAAAGCTAAGCATGATGGCAGGCGGCGGATCCGGGAGGATGGGCTCATGAAAATTTATGTCCTGCAGCTTCTGGCGAGGACTACCTTTGAAATCGGCTTTCTCGTGGGTCAGTATTTTTTGTATGGCTTTGAGGTCAGCCCCATATTCGTGTGCAGCAGGAAGCCGTGCCCGCACAAAATAGATTGTTTCATTTCCAGGCCAACCGAAAAGACCATTTTCCTGCTAATAATGTACGGGGTGAGCTGCATGTGTTTGCTTTTGAATGTCTGGGAGATGATCCATTTGGGATTTGGCACAATCCGGGACACGTTGAACAACAAGAGAAAGGAGCTGGAAGACTCCGGTACCTACAACTACCCTTTTACTTGGAACACACCATCTGCTCCTCCTGGCTATAACATCGCCGTCAAGCCAGAGCAAATGCAATACACTGAACTGTCCAACGCCAAAATGGCCTACAGACAGAACAAAGCCAACATAGCTCAGGAACAGCAGTACGGAAGCAATGAGGAAAACATTCCTGCCGACCTGGAAAATCTGCAGAGGGAAATCAAAGTGGCTCAGGAGCGCCTGGACCTCGCCATCCAGGCTTACAACAACCAAAACAACCCCGGCAGTTCCAGAGAGAAGAAATCCAAAGCAGGCTCCAACAAAAGCAGCGCCAGTAGCAAGTCGGGAGATGGGAAGAACTCTGTCTGGATTTAATGTTGGCTGAGTTTAGATATTGTGTTTTTTCTCCTAGTTTATCATAACCAGCAACCCCTTGAATAATGGCTTCCATTAAGTAAATATTTGACTCTGCTTATTTTCAGGGATACCGTTGGCTAGTGATTCAACCTCTCAGAAAGGGTTTATACGCATATTCTACAATTATAGAACTTAATTCTTCTGTCTTCTGAGTCAGGAGACAAATAGGTATATTTAAATCATTCTCATTGAACGGTTTATGCTGTATGTACAGTATTATAGTACATTTATTATGCACAATTTTTTGTATTTGTACACTGGATCTCTGACGTTACAGTTTTTTATATAAACGAGCAGAAAGCGATGGGTAGCTGTTAGCATTTTGCTAGTTTTATTACCGTGGTCTGCAGTTTCGTCGTTGTTTTTCTTTTAAACATAAAACTTTCTATGCTGCGTTTCAGAAGTGCCTTGAACGTGCAGAGGGAGGAGTCTCCGGTTGCCCCGGCAGCCCAGGGGTGCCGCTCCCTGAGCAGCAGAACAGGGGACCGTCGGAAAACATCTGTTAATGGTGCTTTTGACTCTGTCTTTTACAAAAATGATGTGCTGCTTATCAAATGGAAGTGTCGTACTAGCGCTGTCACGTGCCATGGGGTGTGGGGGGGGTTTGCCCCATGGAAAAATTACTTCCAGGGAAATGTATGTATGTGTGTTGAGAGCGCTTGTGTTCAGAGTAAGGTGCCAGGCATATCGCTGACCTCCCTGCCAGCTTTATGCAACAGGAGGGAAGAGTGACTGCAAACTCTTGTAAAACATCCTCCCCCCCCCAAAAAAAAAAAAAAAGTAAATAGAAATTACTGGATTCAGTAATTCCACATATTTATGTGATATCTATGGAAATGGATGTCTTTGAGGTCTGTTGTTACATAAAGCCCCGCTCCCCACGGGCATGAAGTTGTTCCAGTACCTTTTGGAGAAGATTTCTGTCTTTTCCAAAGTAATCTGGGGAGATGGAGTCATGGTAATTCTGTCTCTCCGTGCATTACACTGGAGGAATAACCACCTTCTCCCCCCGCCAGGACACACGAGCTGTCTGTAAGAGTTTTTACAAAGCCCTTTCCGAATATCAATGATACTGCCTTATTCCAGACCCCTCTTCCTTCCATTATGTCTGCGGAATTCAGTTCAGACAGAGCAATGTGTATAATTTAGATTTCTGCTTGAGAGACCAGTCAGATTTGGCATTCTGTGGTTTTGGCATTAAACTTGAATTTATAATTAGAAAAAGGAGAATGCGGTTTTTACTGCCTTTGGCAGTGTCTTTTTGGCAAGGATGCGCATTAATGTTTGAGAGATGCTGATAAATGTGTATGCTTTTTGCTACTATTTATAATGTATTCGGGACCTTGCTCCGCTCTCTTTTTTTTTTTTTTTGTTAGCTTTTCATGCATTTTAATACATTTTTGGGGCCTGTTTCAAGCGGGACTGTTCTGTTTCCAGGCTACCTCAGTCCTTAGTGCCCTCGTTACAGCCTGGCCAGCAGCAGGATGGAGACGTGAGGCTCCGGGGAGGACACAGGCAAACCCTGCTCCCTTCCTGCGCCCCTGAACATCCACGTGAAGGCTTTATGTTTAGATTTAAACTAAGGGGATACGAGCACGTTTGCAGTTATCCTTTACCCAAGCACTTGTTGAAAATAGGTATTTTGCTGAAAATAGGTATTTTGTTGAATTGTTCTCAGTCTGGTTTCGCTCTGGCACACGGGGCAGCCCAGGCGTAGGTCCCGGCTCTCTCTCCGCTCTGCTTTTCAGCAGCGCAACTGTGTCCAGAGCCACCGTGAGCCCCTGCACAGGGTCAGCCAGAGCTTCTCCAGGTCCTCTCCAGCAGAGACGTTTGGAAGAGAACTTGCTTTTTGGCTCTTGTTTAGCTCCGGCAAGGGAGCAACCTCTGAATTTTAGGCAGGAAAGTTTCAGGGTAATGTCTTCAAGTTAGTGACACGGTAAGTAGACAGCAGCTCTTAAAAGCTTGAGTTGACTTGTGAATGGGGACAGCTCTCCGGTGAGCTGGGACCCGCTGCGTGGGGTGAAAGGGAGGTTATTAACAGTGCTCCTCTAATTAAAGTGCACGCTGCCTGGAGATGGGCAGGGAGGCTTTGCCAGCAGAAAGCTGGGAGTGGGATGGAGAAGCTGAGTGGAAAATGTGTTGTCAGAAAGTACTAGGGAGAGGCATTTGGAGCCTGGAGATAAACTCGCTGGTGGCTACAATCCGCTCATTGTCCCCCACTGCTGGGCTGGTCTTTTCAGCATCCCAAAAGGGTGACGTTGCTCTTAACCCTTTGTGGTGGCTTCGCAGCAGCCTTTCGCCAGCCGAATGGCGAGAAGTGAAAATCCTTTCCCCTGGCTGCTCTCTGTGCAGACTGCAGCTATTTCTTGCTCATGGCTTAAAATAAAACCGGTCCATGACCGATGCTTCACCCCTTGTTTCTATTAGCCCTTTCCCAATTAACGATCTGAACCGTTACCTACTTAAAGCTCCTGTCTCAGGTCCCTCCCGTGAGCTTCTGTCCACTCCAGTAAATCCTGCCCTTAGCGAGCAGCGTGTGTAGAATATTCCAATCCCAGCACCGAGTTTATTCCGAAAATGCCAAGTAATGGAGCTGTTTCTGTTATTATTTGTTTGGTTTAATTTTAATTGTGTATAAAGTGCACATTTTCTTTGAAGCTGAGTGTTTGTTATTAGTAGGGGATGTCTGTTAAAGCTCTAAGTGTTCATGTCTGTGACTTTATTTGGTTTCAAAGTACTGGGCTTGATTTTGCCTTTTGAAGAAATGATACATGCATTACTTTAAAATGCTCTCTTGCTTTGGCTTAATGCAGGCCATTCCGAAATAAACGTTCAGAAGAGACTTTTGGACAAAAAAACAATTATACTGAACATAACTTGGGGTTGTCTTGTCATTCTCTGGTTTTGGATGCAGTTTGGAAAAAAAAAAATCTATTAAATCCAGTGGATTACTCCAGTTTGAGTGAGATGGTTCTTTTTTTCCAGCCATAGAATATCCAAGTGAGGGAGAGGGGTATTTTAATGATTTGTCTTAGAGCCACAACTCGGAATTTTTATGTATTTGACCTTGTTTAGCGTCATAAAGGATCGGTTAGAAACTAGCTGTGCCTTCCTGTATGCAAATTGCTCTTCAGTGACAAGAACAATTGCATCAAAAAAGAGAAAAATCCACAAACTTTGGAAATCAGACCTTGAGCAGGGTCCCACTTAGGAAAAGAGGAAAATCTGCATTTATGCATATGAATGAGCGTGCTGATATTGTCCAGTGAACTGTGCTGCATTAGCTGGCCTAATTTAGCTGCGGTTTTCCACGGAACCTACGGGAGCTGGCTGCCCAGCTCCTTTTAAAACTCGCAGCTGAATGCCCGTCTGTGTTGCCGTCACACAAGATGGCTTTTGTGAGTGTCCCGTGCTGTCCCCGCGCTGCGGGTTTGGCTCAGCGTGGGGACTGTGTCCGAGGAGGCTGTCGGGGGTTTGCCCTCTCCTCCAGCTGCCAAAGTGAGAAGTGAGATGGATGCGGAGGTATGGGCTTGGAATGAAAAAGCTGTTTGTTAAAGGAAAGTTGAAAGAGTTAAAGGAAGAAGCAGCCGTACAGGCAGGAGAGCGCTGCTCCTGCTGGCAGGGCCTCCTGGCCTCAGCCAGGGCTGCGGAGGCAGAAATGGTGATGGAGGCAGGATCCAGCAGTGATAACGCTGTGTGGTTTTTAGCTTTGCAGTTACCCGAGCATCCCGCAGCCTCCGCAGGCTGGGAGACGTGTGCGGAGCAGGGAGCAGCCCAGAGGCCACCGCCGGCTCCGTGCCCGGGCAGGGTAACGCCGGGCTGAGCCATCCAGCGCGGGTTCAAGCGCGGGGATAACCGAGGAGGTGCTGCGTCACCCCGGCTGCACCAGGAGGATGCTTGACCTCGCCGGTGTCCTTAAGCATCTGATTATCTCCCTCTGAGTCAACGCAGCCAGCGACAGGCATCCAGCTAAGCCTGTGCTTAAGTGTTTGAAATTACAGGAGCCTTTGTGTAACGAGGAATGTGCAGGAAGAAGTTTCTGAAACGCCCCAGGGGTTTGAGCAGAGCTGACGTGTTCTCGGGGTCTAAGAGCAGCTGTGGTGTGAGGGCGGTGTTTGGTCCCGTGCTCAGGCCGGGAGTAGAGGACCCTGAGGTTGAAGCTGGGATTGACACCGTCACCCCAGGAGTGCCTCGGTCGTTCCCCGAGGACGCAGGCTGCCGTGGGGGTGTCCCTGCCTGTCTGGGGTGGCTCCAGCTGCCGCTCCAACAGGGCACGTGTCCCAGGGGCCCCGTGTCACAGCTGCCAGCCCCGCACGGGTGACTCGGGTGCTCGAGGACCTCTCTGACAGCGTCTTGCCATGGTCCCAGGAGTCCCTTTGGGTCACTGGGCGGGCTGGCTGACAGCTCCACCGCGCTTTCCTCCGTTACAAAGTGAGATAACTCGACTTACTTTGCACCGGGTGTTGCAAGTATAAATTTGATCTTCTCTGCAGAGTGATTTTCTCCTTGGAAGGGTGGGCTTAATATCGTTAGCATTAAGTGTTCCTGCCTGTAGTTTAGCTGCAGTCCTGTAGCGATTATGCCATGCTTCTTCTAGCTTGATTTGTTAATAATTCAAGAATTCTTGAGAGCGGGCGCATCACTTGCCGGTGCCAGGTTGCTTTCAGAAGGAGCTGTTTATTGAGATGCCCCTAATTCCAGTGCGTTCGCCGTGCGCCTAATTCCTGTGAGTCGGACGTGCTCTGCTCTGTGCCTTGGGCAGTTCCCGTGGGACAGTGCCTGAAAAACCCATCCCTTTGCCTGAATTAAATTACGATTTGCTGTTTACGGGGTAAGTAGAGGTGACCCACCTCCCTGCAGCAGCACGGAAAGGAGCTTGGGGGCTTCTGCTCCTTTGGGGCTTGCCGTTCATTTTCTCTGTATCAGAGGAGACTTCAAATATCAGTTCATCACTGCTTGGAAAATGACATTTTGTTTTCTACAGCGTGACATTATCGGTGTTGTGCAAATTCCGTGTTGATAGCTGGGGAAAAAATGCCTTAGAAAGGGGATTTAAAGGTATCTGCTCAGTGCTCGCCGGGGCTGTGGGACATTTCTGTACAGTTCAGATTTTGCTCTCTTCCTCCCTTGTATTTTTCTCTTGAACGGGGCATTTTGGTTATTCTTTGGCAAAGGACGTGTCACCCATTTGTGGACCCGAGCCCGCTGCTTCCCCAGGGACAGAACTGTGGAATTAAACCTGGGATTTTCACCCAGGACCCGTGTTGGGGTCTGTGGCTTCTGCTGCTCCTGGCCCGGATCTCCTCTGGGCGGGAGCGAAGCCTGGCTGAGCCGAGGCAGGAGCTGCGCACCCAGCGATGGCCGTGGCAAGTGCCGGAGCCTGAGCCCGGGCGTGGGACGTGGGACCCAGCAGTTGGGAGCGACACGGCCCCGGGTGTCGTGGGAAACGCCTGTGCCAGGGGGTCGGTCCCAGCCTTCAGAGGGAAGTGAGGATCCCCTTCTCTGGTGGTGAAGAAAGTTTCTGAAGTCAGCAAAGATGTATTTTAGCTTTGTTGGGAGCATTGGAAAGCATTATGCCAACTCCTCAGCTTTCATCTTATTTAAAGACATATTGTGACTTCAGCGAGTTACTTTTTTATCCCTCTCTGAGTATTTCTTGTCCCCAGAAATTCGGTATTCCCATTAATGAATGTCTGCCAGGCTTTTTATATCTTTTTTTTTCCATAAACTTGAAATCACCTGAAAATCCACTCTCAGAAAAGCTTTTTAAAAGCCTGCTCTGCATGGGAAACAGTTTTGGTGACAATGGCTGTGACGTACGTACGTGTCAGTACATACATGTGTGGCACTAGTTTTGGAGCTGCCTCATCGCCTTTGGTTCTTATTCCCCTGGACTTTTTGGGCAGGGAAGAAGGTGAGGAGATTCGACCCACGATACCAGAATTTAGATGCTCTGCAACGAAATTCCTGTCACCTTACATCACTGATAGCACTATTTCTTATTTTTTTTTCTCCTGAAGCTGGTATTATAATTCTCAGTGACTCGTTGCTGCATATATTCTTATGTCATATACAAAAAATTAAGTTTTAACGTGTTGTAGAGCTTCTTACCCTTTTTGCGTTCTGTCCTTTGAGCGTTTGCATTAGTTGGGATTACACCAGTAAGTCCCAGTGGTGTGCACTGGTGAAAAACGCTGTGAAAGTATGAAGTTACAGAGAGGAGTTTGCGGGTTGTCGGTGGTTTTTAACGGAGGGAAGAGACCCCAAAAGTGCAGTACCCAGCTCAGCTTCACCCAGAGTACCTGCCCAGAGGAGGATGAGGAGCACTGGGACAGGAATCAGCTTTCCTGGAGTTTGCTCAGCAAAGCAGCACCTGTTATTAATTGGTTCCAGCCCTAATTGGAGGCCGTTGCTCAGTTCCCAGCTTATGTTGGATGTTTTATGGATTCTGTATCCTCCGTTAGAGGCTGGGCCTTTGGAGCTGGATCCCGCTGTGCTAAGGGTGACCCTCCAGCCCCCACAGAGCCCCTTGTCTGACACATAAAGCATGAATCAGAACATGGGGCTGATTAGTCAACTGTGCTTGGGAATAAACTCAATATTTCGAAAGGTCTTTGAGGGAGCTGTTGAGAAGTCAGTATGATGACATCATAGAATCATAGAATCATTTGGATTGGAAGGGACCTTAAAGATCATCCAGTTCCAACCCCCCTGCCATGGGCAGGGACACCTCCGCTAGAGCAGGTTGCTCAAAGCCCCCTCCAGCCTCAGGGCTGCACCCAGGCAGGGCTTGAAGATCTCCAGGGAAAGGGGACTCCACAACCCTGAAGTTCTGGTTTAATTGGTGGCTCCGAAATCTGGTTTCTTGCCACCCAGTGCCTTTTCTTGCTGGTGAGCTGGTGGGAGCGGCAGTGTTGCAAAATGAACCGTTTGTGTTTTTAACAAAAAAAAAAAAAGTGATCCTCTGCAGTGCTAGGATTTCATTTGTACGTGTGTTTCAGTGGCCAGTAAGGAGAAAGAAGATCCTTGCTAAGAAAGGAGATCCCAGAAAAACTGCAGGCTTGGGTCTTTTTAGTCTGGGAAAGAGCAGACAGAGGGGATCTGATCAATGCGTACAAATACTCAAAGGGTGGGTGTCAGGAGGATGGGGCCAGGCCTTTTTCAGTGGTGCCCAGGGACAGGACAAGAGGAAATGGGCACAAACTTGGACATAAGAAGTTCCATCTCAACATGAGGAGGAACTTCTTTGCTGTGAGAGTGGCAGAGCCCTTGAAGAGGCTGCCCAGAGAGGTGGTGGAGTCTCCTTCTCTGGAGACATTCAAACCCCACCTGGACATGTTCCTGTGGGACCTGCTCTGGGTGGCCCTGCTCTGGCAGGGGGTTGGATGGGATGGTCTCCAGAGGTCCCTTCCAACCCCATATCATTCTGTGATTTCATGGCAGTAGCCAGTGCAGGGGTAAGGAGAGACGGTTCCACGAAGGGCTGTGACCCACAGTGCCACGGTGCTGCTGGTGTCCCAAGAGGAGAGCTGAGACCTCGGGAGGCTTCAGAGCTTATTAAATAAATGGCTGGTTTGTAGTTACGAATTTAAGTTCTTAAGGAGGAAAACAGCAAAATGGAGATGCCAGTTTAACTCAGCCATCTCTGATCCCTGACTCCTGCAGTTTAACGTAAGCTAACGAGGGATTAACGATTTGCTTGCTGTTCCAGGTGGGGGTCAGTGCCATGGGGGTCCCGGTGTGTGCCCTGCGCGGGGGAGACCGGCGCCTGGGGAGCGGGAAGCGGAGCGGCTGCCGTCTGTCACTGCGCTGACAGGGTGAGATGGACCCGCTGGGGATTCCCAGTTAAACTCTGCTGACCTGGATCTGAACTGCTGAGCTGTGAAACAGGCTGCCCCTGCCTCGCACCCCCCCATCCCAGGAGCCATCGGCCGCCGCTGTTTGGGTCTGCGCCGCGGCTGCGTGCGGGTTAACGCTCACGGGCGGCGGGGACGGGAACTCAAGCGTTGGGGGACGGCTAAGAAAAAGCAGCAGCCAGGCTGGCCCACGCCTGGGATGACACAGCCTTTGAGCTGGAAAAGACCTACAAGGCAGCGCAGCCAGCCTCCCGGCCCGCAGGAGATTGCTTCTTAAAGGGCGTTTGGAGATTGTTATGGCTAGACTGTACAAAACAGACTCAAGGAATTGGGTTTCCCCCGCTTCCCCCAGGATATTCTCGCCCTCCCCCCGGAGCTGGCGGCTGCGCAGCCCAAATCAAAGCGCAGCGCAGCCTTCAATCACGTTTTCAGGCCACTGGCTGTCTTCTGGGCCAGCAGAAATCCTTCCCTGCCTGTGTCGGCGAGGGCTGTTGAGGAGCTGGGCTGTTCCTCCAGCCCCTGGCCCCCTCCGGCCAGCGAGCAGCTACTGATGAGGCCACGCTTTGACACAAAAGCCACCCCGTCACCCCCGGCGTGTGGGTGACCCCTGGCTGTGAGCAGCCCCATCTTACCCCATCCACCTTTGGTTGTTGCCCCCAGTGCCAGGGAGCTGCTCTCACCTCCCTCCTGTTGCTCAGGGGACCTTGGAGGCTCAGCTCAATTTTTTTTTCTTTCCCCCCCTGCCTTTGCGGGGTCAGTGCTATTGCAGTGTCAGGGGGACACTGAAGCAGCCTTAGCGTGGGACAGGGGCCAGCTGCCTCCACCTGAACTCGTTAACCCTTAAAGACTTTTTAAAAGCAGTTTTGATGTGTTTCTGTCTCGTGTGCAGGAGTGGAAGATCTGTTTCTTTGCTCACGTCCTTGGTCCATGCTGTGGAGGGTTCCTCGTTGCCATTCGACGTGGGGTCAGAGGTGGCTCAGGTTGGTCAGCAGAAGGCTCCAGCTTTGATATCTCTGTGTTTACCTAACAGCAGAACGATACCCAGCCTTCCCGTGCAAAACACCTCCAGTGCCATGTAACACTGGCTGTGTTTACTAGCCCAAACGAGCTCAGTAGCCCAACTAGCGGGAGGAAGAGCGGTCACCGTGTTTGCAAAGCACTGGCCAAAATTCCTGTGAATTACGTTCAGTCTAACCCGCCCAGCTCCTCCTGGTGCTCCAGAAGCTCGCGTCGCCTCTGCTGCAGCCGCGCTGTGCTCAGCAAACCCTCGGTGGCTGGAGCCGCCGCTGCTCCCCTTGCCCCCGGGTGCCTGGGTGCTGCTCAGCGTGCTGCAGCCCCTGGGGATGACCGTGCTGTGTGAGACACAGCGCCCAGGCTGCTGGGGGGTGCTCGCCGCTTTCCCCCGAACCGCCGCTCTGCTCCACGCTGGCTCAGTTCTTGTTTCCAGATGGAGCCTGAGCGGCAGAATTCCCATAGCGGGCGAGACAGAGCTGGGATCTGCTTTCACTTGAAGTGTGCCTACCCCTGCTGACCGTTTCTCAGCTGTTTGCCTGTGGAATTTCTCCATGGGGACAAAAAGGTGAATTGCTGCGATATCTCCATGTACCAAATCAGAGCCTCGACTCAGATTGGCACAGCAAGGGCTTGCTTTGCTCTTGCTCCGTCCCGGCCATGCCGTGTGCCGGGGGACTCTGGGAAGAGCCAGAGCAGGCTCCACACTTCCCCTCTCTCCTCTTCTCTCTCCCTCTCCAGACCTTAGTTTCCCACCAGGATCCGGGGGTGACCCAGCCGAAAGAAGTCACGCTGGCTTCCACCACCGGCACTGGAGTAGAAAGCACCTGTTGCTGGAGGGTGTGGGTGCGTGGCCGGAGCGCTTCCAGCAGGGAAGAGACAGAGGGATGGCTTCTGTGCCGTGCGGTTGTGTCAGCCTTCAGAGGGTTTCCCAGCTGGAAAACCCGTGTCCTGGTTTGTGGTCAGAGTTCAGTGCAGGTTCTTCATTTGCTTGCCTGGAAAATGAGGATGTGGGGTTTTTTCAGCTGTGCTGTGCAGCCGGTGTTTGGGGTGTGACTTTCTCTTGCTCGTGAATTATTCCCCAAAGAAAACTCCCTTCAGGAGGACGTTCCCCCGTGCGTTGCCTCCTGCCCATCTGATGGCTCCCTCTGCTCTCAAGAGCTGACCGAAGCATCTCGGCTTCCTTAGGAGCACGAGAGCTGAAAAATCGTAGCCTCCCTCTGCTGCTCACGTGGTGGATCCCCATGCCACAGCCTCTGCCGCGACCACATTCCTGGGAAGTCCTTGAGGATTTTTCTTCCTCGCGTGCACCCTAAAAGCAAGATCTGCCTCGTTAGATTATAGCTGAAAAATTGCAGCCAGATGGTCAATCATCAGCTTGGGCAACCAAAGGAGCGGAGATATTTTAGGTTCAAGGGTTTCCCATTATATAATGGAACAGACACTGGGGCGGCTGCGGAAGAGTTAGTTTCTTATTTCTTTAGTTTTACTGATAATGATGGAATTACTATTTTTTTTTAAATTTTTTTTTTCATGTTGCAGGTGTTTGAGATTGGCAGGTCCACCCTTAGAGGTTCGTTGGTGTTTTCAGGGAAAAGAGGGGCAGATTTGAGCCTGTCCTCTTCAACCAGAGCTGCTCCGACAGACACACCCACGGGTCCTTTCGGGTGACTCCTGGGGGATGTATCACACTGGGCCTGGGGAGAGCTCTGCCAGAGGAACCCAAAAGCTGATGTTGAGTTCACAGCCTTCGTCAGAGTAGCACCTTGGCACCCGGCGTGGGAATGGGAGACCGGCTTCTCCCTCAGCTGCCGTGTTTAACCATCAGCGACCGCTGACGGCTAAAATCGGGCAGCGGTGGGTGGGGAGTGTGGGTCAGAACTGAGCGCAAGGACGGTCTCTAACATAAAACCATCGGGCTCGGAGTAGGAGAAGGAGCTTGAGGACGGGCAGGAACGCTGTGGCACCCAGCAGCCTGGGCGCTTCGTCTCGGGGCAGCTCCTCCTCAAGGCGCAGGAGCCGAGCGATGTGATGGAGGAAGCTGGAGAGGAGCTGGAGAAGTTTGTGATGGAGAGGAGCGGTGGCCTGGGGCATCGAGCAGCTCTGAGCGCCAGACCCTGTTCTTGTGGCGTTTGTGGTCCTGGGGAGCTGCCCGAGGAGCGTCTCCCTTGTAGCAGGCATGTCCGGCCTCACCGTGGTGTCCTCGTGATCCCCAGTGTCCCCAGCACACGCAGCGGTGCCGGTGAGCAGGACCCTGCCCTAAGGGCACGGTGTAGGTGCTGCGTGACCCTGCGGGGCCGCGGAGCGGAACCGGGCTGGGTTTAACTCACTCTTTTTGCCCTCCTGACCCTGCAGGCCCCGAATAACTCGAGATTCAGAAGCGGTCTGTGCATCTGGAATATTTCTGGCTCACTCATCGGGCTGGTATCTAGACACCAGCCCAAAATAGCTCCTCGCCGAGATGCGGCTCAGCCATGGCCGGTGGCGAATCTCCGCCTGAAATCCTGGAGGGGTATGAAGACGTCTCTGCTGCGACAGGGGGGGGGTCGGTGCCCTTTGCTCCTGGCATTGCCCTGGCAGGGGAGGACACTGTGGCTGGGGAGGCAGCGAGGGTGGGGGGTGGCTCCTGGCGCAGACCCCCCCTGGTTCAGCCGGGTGCTCACCCCCAGCTCCCTGCCACGGCCGGAGGCTCCGGCAGCATCCTGCCCCCCCGCCCCCCCATGCCATCTCCTGCGAGGCCGCAGCTGCGGGGGACAGAGCGAGCGGATGATGGTGAGTGATTTAATAAGATGAGCTTGATCCCTCTTCGAACCAGGAGAGGGGACCCCGTCTGGGGCTGGGTGTCCCCCCCGAGGTAGGCAGCACCCCAAGGAGCACCCTGGCAGCCCCCCGAGGTGGTCCCCCCAGCCCCCCAAGCGGGGCAGAGCCGGCAGCCCGTCCTCGCCCGCCCCAGCGCCGTGGATCGGGTGTGAGGGCCACGGTGTTTGTGCAAGGGGCTGAATGCGGGTGTGTTTTTGTGCCATGTCACAGAGGGGGACACCAGAACGGGTCCCTCAGGGGCTCTGCAGGGCGAGGGGCACCTCCAGCCCCACTGACTGGGGGCTCAGCCCCCTCCGCCGTGGGCTGTTGCAGTGTCCGTCGTCCTGCATCCCACCCATCGTCCCTGGCTGGCAGAGAGGGCAGTTCCCCAGAGACCCCATGGGCAGGGGGTGCTGGGCCTCCGTCACCACTGCCAGGGCTGAGGGGGCTGGTGCTCCTGTGGTGTCCCCCATCTGTCAAAGGACCCCCGAAGAGGGGGGACGTGCTGCAGCCCCTCCCCAGCCTGGGTCCTTGTCCTCATCAGCCTCTGTCCTGCTGACTGGGGACTGCCGGGGCCCGTGTGGCCCTGGAGCATCTCGGGGACATCGGAGCATCTCGGGGACATCAGAGCATCCTCTCCTGCCCGTCCGGGCCGGGCTGGGGGAGCCCTCTGGTGGTCGATGTGCCGAGCTGGAGCCCGGCTGTGCCACGGAGGGCGGTTTTGTGCCAAGGAGGGCGGTTTTGTGCCAAAACAGCCCAGCTCTGCCTGTCAGTCCGACTGTGCTGAGCTTTCCCCAGCAGCCCCAGCTCAGCCTCACCCGGACTGGTCCCAGGAGAGGATGCTCCATCCTCCTGGGTCCCTCTGGGAGTTGGGGGACCCATCCTTGGGTCTCCTTCTGACAGCTTTTTCTCACCCCACTGCAAAGCCAGGCCGGCCCCCGCGTGGAGCTCACCCAGCCTGGGGTGTCCCTGGAGGGGACAGAGCTGCCCCTGTGTCCCTGCAGTGGGGCAGTGAACTGCTCTTGTGTCCCAGAGATGGGCAAGGGACCCGTTACCGTGTTGGGACAGCGAGTGGTGCAGATGGTGGGACAGGATGGGGCCGTGACCTCGCGCTGGGACAGGCACAGGACTAAGCGTCTCTGTGGTGGAACCAGGAGCAGCCACGTGTCCCCACGATGGGGCAGGGTCAGAGGGAGGGAGATCGGGGGAACTCGTCATGTTCCATCATAGAATCACATGGGGTTGGAAGGGACCTCTGGGGACCATCCTGTCCAACCCCCTGCCAGAGCAGGGCCACCCAGAGCACGTTGGGCAGGAACATGTCCAGGTGGGGTTTGAATGTCTCCAGAGAAGGAGACTCCACCACCTCTCTGGGCAGCCTCTGCCAGG
>JAOTQQ010000011.1:860362-874873 GCA_026546715.1 Gallinago undulata | reverse complement strand
TAGTCCTCCCTCACTAGAATTGGCTGGTCACGTCAGAAACTGTTTGGGCAAGGTACCCCCCCCCAATACTGGGTCCCCAGCTGGGGCTGGAGCCCCCCAGCCCCTCCCAGCTGGTATCAGGTCCTGAACTGGTCCCAAGCCCCCAGCTGGTCACTGGCCAGCACTGGAGCCCCCCAGACAGCACTGGAGCTTCCAACTGGTACCGAATCCCCAGCCAGCACTGGCTCCCCCAGACACTATCAGAGCCCCCCAGGTGGGGTTGAAGCCCCCCAGCCAGTACTGAGCCCCCCAACTGGTCCTTGGTCCCCAGGTCCCCAGTCGGTGCTGGTGCCGGAGCCCCGGATGGAGCCATGGGACCGGGGCAGGACGGTGACACTGGGGGTGCTGGTGTCCATGGCACCCCATGTCCACGGGGGTCAGTCCTGGACCATCACCTGGGGGTGCTGTGGGTGGGTGCTGTCACCCGGGGGGTGCCATGGTTCCCCCCAGCCAGGCATAGCCCTTGGGAAGTACCAGAAACAAGGACCCCCCTTGGGTAGCCCCGATTTTGGGGGGAGTGCGGGGGGGGGATGCTGGGAGGCCACATTCCCCACCTGGGGACCATGGAACAATTTTTGGGGAGAAAAGCGCCGATAAACTGTTTATTGCAGTGTGGGATGGGGGGTGTGTGTACAGCATCACGGGGGGGGCACCCAGCCCCGTGGGGGCGGACGTGGTGCAGCCGGAGACACAGGGACCGTCCTTGGGGGCACTGGGGGGGCTCCAATCCCCGAGGTGATGGATGCTCTGACAAGGGCCGGGGGGGCACTCCTCCTCCATTGCAGAGATGGGGCTGGGGGGGGGACGATGACAGAGAAACCTCCTGGACACCACCGGCCCCCAGCCCTGCTCCCTGGGGGCTGCTCGGGGCTGCCCCCACCCCCTGGGTGTCCCCACGAGGGTTTGATGGGGGGACGAGGGGCTGGGTGTCCCCGTGGGAACTGAGGTACTTTGGCGTCCCCCAGCTCCTCTGGGGACCGGCTGCCCCGGGAGGGCCCTGTAGCCCCCCCCAAAACACCAGAACCTCCAGTTCCCAACCCTCACCTCTTACAGGACAACTCATCCCATTTTTAAACCTTTTTCACCCATTTTGCATTACCAGTCCGGCTCAGCCCCTCCCAGCAGCCACCAGTACCTGGAGGGGGGAGCTCCCCACATCTCCCAGGGACATCACTGCCCACCACCTCCTCCCCCCACACCTCCCATGGCCACCATGAGCCCCAGGAAAGGGTTCCCTGTGTGTGCCAGCTCCCAACCCCTCTGCACGGGGCATCAAGGAACTGCCATGGCATGTGCCCCCCCCCTCCCCACGGAGCCCCCTCTTGACCCAGCACCTTCCTCCAGACCCCCGTGCCCACTCCCGTCTCCCCCCAGGGCTCCTGTGCCCACCGGTGACAAGAGCCTTTGGCGACCTGCTGGTGGCTTGAAGCCACCAGTGAAAGCACTGGGCTGGACCTGCTGGGGAGTTCATGGAGTGTTTGAAGGGGGGAGTCATGGCGGAGTGACCCCCCCCCACCCCCCGCTCACCCCAAAAACCACCGTGACACCCTCACTAACAGCAGCTGCTTCTGGTTTTCATCACTTTTGTGCAAAAATGGGGGTGCAGAAGAGTTCAGAGGCAGGAGGGAAGATGGGCCACGACAGGGAAGGGCCTGAGGTCAGGGACAGGGAGGGGGACAAGCCCCAACTCTCCTCCACCACCCCCCCCCCGCCCCGAGCTCTGCCCTCACCTCGTTACCATCAACACTCTGCAGAGCCTTAACGAACCAAGACCTGCAGCAGCTCCGGGAGGGAGGGGGCAGGTTCACCCCGGGCCGGTTTTGGCAGAGGGGAGCTGCCCTGAGGTCACGCTCAGGTTGGGGGGGGCTCACGTCCCCCCGCCCCACAGCACACGTGTGTGTGGGGAAGCATCTCCCGTGCGGGCGCTGTCACAGAGCTCCACAGGGAACCAGCGCTGGGAGATGCCAATCATCTCCTTAGCTCCATCTCCAGAGGGGCTCCTGGTGGCCAAGCGGCTCCTCCAGCGCAGACCCGGCCCCGATCAGCCCCACGTTGCCCCCCTGGGAAGCTCAGCCCCGGGGCAGGCAGGGCTTCAACGCCCTGACCTGCTGCCCTTAAGCCTTCATCATCCTCCACGCAATAATTAACCACAAAGGTGGCAAACGAGGTGAGGAACCTGCAGCACCGAGCGCAGTGGGGCTGATCCAGCAGTTGCTCGGCCCCACAGGGAGGTCTGCAAGGCCACCAGCCTCTCCTGGTGTTCCTCTGGACCACAGTGACAAAGGTACATCACAGGAGGGGGTCTACACCAGATGACAGCAAGCACATTCCCAGCGAGAACAACTCACCCAAGGCCAAGACCCCAAGGGTCCCCAAAGCAGCTCCTGCAGTCCCCAAGACCAGGGACTTAAGGAGGGGTCAGGCATCAACCAGGGCTCCCTCTCCCCTCCACAGAAGGGCCAAGCTTGGTGAAGAACAAACCATGCTCACCCCTGGGCTGAAGTCACAATGCCATCCCTGCCAACACCCTGGGGAAGCTCATGGCCTCTCCCATTGAGGAGCGTTGCCAGGAGGTGACCCACTCCCTGCAGGGGACAACTGAGCACCTTGAGTTTTAGTCACTGCCTGGAAGGGCCCATTCCCAGCTCACCTGCTGGCCAGGTCACCCCTCTTTTGCTGTCTGGGGTCACAGAGCCACCTCCTAGAGAGGCCATCAAGATGCTGAGCAGTTGATGCACCAAAGCCTGATTCCACCTCTCTCCCAGGGATGAAGCTGGAGCTGAACCACACCAGGAATGGGGCTCTGCTGGGGACAAGGTCCTCCACTCAAGGCTGGAAAGTCTCCACGGACAGACAGACCCACTGCTCTGGGTGCCCAGTCCAGGGCTGACACCTCTCCTGGCCACGGAGCTTTTCCTTTTCCCGACCTGCACCCTGGAAGCCCAAGGTTGGACATCTGTCCTCACTGAAAGGTTAGCTCCATCCTGCTTGGAACCACCCTTTGAGAAGTCACAGGCTGCTTTTAGACACCCCTCAGCCTCCTCCTGGCAAGACAAACCCAGCCCAGGTCTCCTCAGCCCTGTGTCCAGGCAAGCTCAGTGGTCTCCACTGACTGCTCTCCAGTTTCTCCACAGCCTTCTGTACCCAGGGCCATCCCTGTGCTGGGTACAACGGTGTCCCACAGCCACATTCCCAGGGCAAACCACAGACAGAGGGACATTACGTGACCAGAGCCACCACTGCCTCAGACTCAGCCTGCTCCCCATCACTCCGAGACCCTTTCCAGAAAAGCTTCTGCCCACCCACCGCCCCGTCTCTACTGACAGACATTTCACGTAAGTTATCTGTGCTTCAGGCCACCAGAGAAGTTTTACCCAGTGAGCAGCGGAGCAGGATCTCACCTTCCATTTTATTAAAGATTAAAAGTTTGCTAAAAAAACCCCAGCTTAGTACCAGTTACAAACATCTGTAAATACTCAAGGATGTCCAACAACCCCCCCAAACCACGTGAAGAACACAGGTCTCAGCCCCAGGGCCCTCCCCTCCACCATCTGCACCTCCAGAGGGGAGAGGAGGAACAGGCCACACTCTCAGGCTGGAAGGGCGAAGAGCATAGTCCTGCTGAAGATGCTTCCAGAGAAAGACCATGTTGTCAGCAGCCCAGCGAGGAGATAAAGAAGGAAGCTCTCGGCTCCGAACGTTACCATCAGAGAGCAGGGAAGACCCCAGTCCCTGGCGGATCTGAGGACAGTGAAAGCACCACATCACCCAGCAGTTCCCAAGAGAGACCTGCCCAGGTTGTCTGGAGACCACCCTGCAGCTGAGGGTCCCCACTCCAGCTCCTGGCTGTACCCCCTGGTCCTGACAGGGAGGGTGGCTCCTTAAATCCCTTTCTGAGCATGTCCCAGCTCCCTCTAAGGGCCCAGAGAACAGCCAGGAGGTGGGTTTAACTAGTCCAGCTGCCAAAACAGGTCTCAAATATGGGGAAGGAGGCTCCTTGGGTCTCCGTGCAGCAGTTCCGGCAGTTCTTGTCCTCTTTGCCTGCCCAGGCAAGCTCTGACTTCTGCCTCAGGACCGAGCAGAGCTGAGACTCATACCCACTGTCCCGCACGTTGACATGTGTCCTTTGGAGCAAGTCCCTGTCCACAGGCTGCATCTTGCCCTCCTGGCCACCCGTTAGCGTGGAGAGGAGCTGGACATCCCAGTCTGACTCAGAAGAGCTTTTGCTGAAGTCGTGGTCAACCCTTGCCTTCTGCGGGAGAGGCTGGAGGAGCCTGGGGCTCGGAGCCCGCTCTCGGCCGTGGCCCAGGAGGTCGGGTAGTTCGGGGGCTATTTTTTCTGTCGTTGTGACACCGAGTGAGCAGGAACATCTGGCTTCAGCCACAGGCGGTTTTGGAGAGGGCGAGTGGCCAGTAGGACAGCTGCTCATTGTGCTCTCCAGATGAGGACTATCCACATTTCTGGGTGCATTTTTGTTCTCCCCTCTGAGCTGCTTCCCCTGGGAACTCGTGTTGGCTCCGCTCTGGCCCCTCTCGCTGACAGCGCTGGCTGCAGCAGCCTCTGGGGGACCAAAACCCACAGAGGCAGCTTCAAGGGGACCCGGCGGTGATGCGGGGTCCCCAAGGTCTTCACACGGGCACAGCTCCAGACTAAGGGAGCTGCAAGGTCTGCTGCAGAGCTCTGTGCTTTGGGGCAAGCTGCCAGGTTCCACCACGCCGGGCAGCCCTGGCTTAGACGTCACTCCTGCACCCTGCACCCCTGTCCCACCGTCCCTGAGGCTCCTGTGTGGAGAGAGGCCACCACCCAGCTCCAGCCTGGGCTTCTTCTCCACCTGGCTGCTCTCTCCAGAGAGCTGGCGTTTCCTGGAGGCAGGCAGCGTTTGCAGAGGATGGTCGATAGACCCAAACGTTTGCTGTTCGTGAGGTTCAGAAGAAGCAGCAACAGCCTCTCCAACACAAGTGGCCGCCGCAGCCGGGTCAGGAGCCCAGCCTGAGTCTGTGTCCCCCACCACAGACTCCTCCATGGAGCCACGCATGGCACAGGCCCCTCCGGTAAGTCCTGCCCCAACAGGCAGCACCCCAGAGCCATCCAACAGCCCCCCTCCTTCTCTGGGATCACTGACCCCGTCTCTGGGCCAGTGAGGGGAGCAGCCCTTGGTCTTCAGGCCACGATCACGCTCCGTATCAATTACCGGTTCCACAGCTCCGTGCTCAGGCTGCTGCTGCTCCTTTCCCAGCTCTGCTGTCAGAATCTCAATTCCTCCAGTAACTTGTGCTTGAGGCACCAAGCGTTCGTCTGTCAGGCAGGACCATGGCACCCTGAGAAGAACCATCAGTTAATGCTCACCCTCTCCAGGCCCAGCAACACCCTCCCCGCAGCGAGACAGAGCAGTTTCTGCAGCGCAGGATGTTTGAAGCCCTTGCTAAGAGGACAGTCAGGAATTTTTGAGCAGTGAGGCTCAGTGACACTGCAGCTACAGGGGAGACTGGCAGCATGAGGGATCTCTCAGCTTTCTCAGCAGCCCAGGGTCTGGGCTCAGGGGTGCTACAGAGCAGTGGGGTTTGCCTTAGACACGGGATGGAAGAGATGGGCCCAGATGTCCTCTCTCATTTAAGGGGCACTGGAAGTCCACAGGGACTTCCCTGAAGCAGAGAAGCCACATAAACTCAAGAAAAACATCTCCCACAGCTCATCTAAACCTTGTCTGGTGGGTGCCAGGTCAGTACTGCAGTCTGCCACAGTCCCCTGCTCCCCGATCCCCTAGCACAGGGCATGAGCCAGGGGACCAGGGACAGGGACCAGTGTCACAGCAGCATGGAGACTCAGTCCCCATCCTGTGTGACACCGTGCCACTTTTTGGCTCCGTGAGTTCCCAGATTCGCAAAGACTTACTCGGCTGAGTGCTCCACAAAGCTGTGGGTGAGCTGGGAGATGACACGATCCACAGGGGCGTACTGCGAGTCGTCCAGCGCAAACCGCTTGTGCCGGGGGCTCTGGAGATGCTGGAAGGCAGCAGAGGCCCTTTTAGCAACACTTATCCCTTCACAGGAGGGAAATCTGCAGTAACAGCCACTTCCCAAACAGCCTTTTCAGCAGAGCCGTTGTTAGGGAGCAGGTTTGGGAAAGGCAGGCAGGGCCGTTCCCCCGGTTGCTTACGGGGAGAGTTCCGTTCCCATAGACACCCGCTGGTGAGGAGGTTGGGCTGTGTGGAACAGCAGCCCACAGCTTCCCCAGCAGCTGGGGAAAATGCAGACTCCAAACACGCACTGTCTATCACTAAAAGCTGGGCTCTGAGAGCCTTGTTGCTTGGCATCTTCCAGGTGATTAAAAATACCCACCTCTTTGTACCTTTTTACGTCAGCCTGTGCCCCTCAGCCTCCCCACCTCACAGACCAGAACACAGGATGATCCTGGAGGCTTTCCTTGCCCAGGAGATGAGCATCTAATCTTCAAAACCACTGTCTGCCCAGACCAGGAGGTCAGAACCCAAATATACTATGGCTTTAATCTCCGAGGCTGATCTCACAATATAGGGAAAGCTGTAGGTACAGCAACCTGCCTCCCTTTGCTCGTGCTGCTAACAGACACATCACAGTTAATGAAGCTGCCGAGCGGCCCCCATAAATTTTGCAAGGAATCAGGTCCCAGGTCAACCTTTACCTTCTGCAGCTCTTCAAAGGTCTCTTGGCAGCACTCACAAAATCCTCTCTTCTTTTTTGGCAGGGTGACTGGTGTGGATCGGGGGCTCTTCTCCCCGTCGCTGGGCACAGGACGGCCCTCAGCATCTCTGCAAACACCACAGCAAACATCTTTCCTGCCCTTACTCGGCAGCACCAGCAGGTACCCAGCTGCCTGTGAAAGGTTCTGTTTAACCCAGAACAGGGCTCCTTTTCCCCGCATCCAGAAGACAAGGGATTCCCTAAATCCCAGGAACCAGCAGGGCAGCGGTTGGCAGAGGGGCTGGGTTAAAATCTTGCACAGGAGGAGCTACAACCTACCTGGCTCTGCAGGAGTTTGGGAGGTTTTTCGGAGTCTCAAACGGGCTGGAGCTTTTGGGTGCCAGGAAGTTCAGGTTGGGAAAGGTTTTGAACTGGTGATGGAAGGGCCGGAATTGCCTGAAAACAGCAGATCAGGACATGAGACTTCTGGCAGTGACAGCACGGTTAGAGAGCAGTCCCTCCCACAGAGGGGCTCAAGGTGCCACCTTGTTTGTGATGAGATACCACCCGTGGCTGTTCTTTCACTTGGGCCAGAGATTTCCCATTTCTCACTGGAAGGACTAAAGCCCATCCCCAGTAACAGCACTGGTGGGGCCACGCTTTGGGCTCAGAGCCCACCTTTTGCCCCGAGGTGCAGTGGCAGCTGCTGGGGCAGCATTTCCAGCCACACGGCAGCACGGGAAGGTTTGGGTTCCCGACCACGTCTCTCCCTTCGCACTTTATTGCTTGAAGCACGTAAAACCTAATATTTGACTCTGCGGCTGCCTTAAACGTTGTCTTCAGAATAATTAATTAGTACTGGGGATACTGTTAGTGTTACAGAGTTGTTAGAAACACCAGAGAGATCAGATCCCCTGTGCTGGAGGCTGTAATCAAGTTACAGGCCCTGACCTCATGCGTTTCAATCTCTTTCCTCATCTCAGAGGGCTCGAGCAGATTAAGTGACCCGCTGAGGATCACAAACAGAATCCGAGTGAGGAAGCAAACTCTGTTGTCGAGTCTCATTTAACACCTTTTTGCCTCCCCATGACACACGAGCCACCCAGATTGTTTCTCTCAACTCCATCTGCCTCCCTCTAGGAGAGGGTCAGCTTCCCAGCGCGTAACAGGGTCTCCAGAGAAGCCACGCTCTGCCTCACGGACAGAACATTCACTGCCCCACAAGCAAATAGAACAGGTAAAGGATGCCCTCCCTGGAAACCCCTGAGGTTTTAATATAGTTTGGCCTTGCTGTTGAGAAAAATATCTCATTTACCTGCTCTGGTCTTCAACCTTCAGAAAAGGGGGCTTCAGTTTTCCTGCTGGAGAGAAAGCTGGTTAGAAGTTGCTCTGACTAAATTCCGTCCTTATTCATTCATTCCCTGACGGAACGGGGCTACAGAGCCACGCTCACCAGCACTCCCAACACTGAGGAATGCCAAGTGATGGGACGTGCAGCCAAACCAGCTCTTTGGGTAATCTACAACAGTCCTCACCTCCCGATCATCCCCAAGGGTGACCAAGCCCTGGAGGCAGCCCAACACTGAGCTGTTTCCACTTTGGAAAGCCCAGCCAGCGAAGCCCCATGCACCTTTAGTGTCTGCTCACTTTTATCAGCCAGTGGCCTAACCCCAACCTTCCAGCTCTGACCTGAATCCTAAAACCTGTCACACATCCTCAACGCAACACCCCTCCAAGTACAGGAGACAAGTTTATGAGAAACCAATTGCAGCAGGATTTGCACAAGCACAGAGCACATCGACCCCTCCAGCACCCCTTCCTCCCTTCACCTTTACACGACAGCTCGGAAGGCTCAGGTCAGGACGGTAAAGTCAAAGCAGTCAGAGCTGCTGGAGACAAACCAAGATGCTGCAGAGCCAAACCTGGCACGGGAACACCGCTAAAGAGCAGTATCTGGCCTTGGCTCTGTCCCTGAGGAGGGCGAAGAGCAGCTACGCTTCCTACAGAGGCATAATATATATTAAGGTAGCAGAAGAAAGCCTCAGCAGCGCACTCAGGGAAAAGGCTTTCAGAGCCAGGCCGGGAGAAGAGGCACCGGGTTCCTTCTGCCTCGCAGGTCTGTTCAGCTCGTGAGCGATAACATCCTGCTCAGCCTGGAAATCCGAGTACGGATCGGTCAAGAAACAACTGAACACCAAGGTATTCCCACAGGGCGCCTGCCTGACCCTGAAACCAAACCTCTTGGGCCTCCCTTACCACCTCTGAAGGACGAGGAGATTTGTTTTCCTGCGATCCTGGTGCTCAGTGCTATTTTCTCCGAAGAAACTCTAACCTCCAGAGAGGCTGAGTCCCCCCGTCCTCACCCGTCAGTTCCTCGAGCCCCCTCCTGCGCTTGCAGCAAATGTGCTGTTACGTCACTAAAGGAGCTATTTAAGTACAGGATCAATTTTTTTTCAAGTAAATGCTGCCAAATGCTCAGCGCTTCTGAAAGCAAGGCCACGTTTAGGGCCCCAGATAAAGCTGAGAGCGGCGCGCAGGCCCCCAGCTCCCGTGGCAGAGCGCTGAATGGTGACAAACGGCTCAGCTGTCACCACAAGTCCCCAGGCAGGGTTCGGAGTGTGCCGCGGCGGAGAGCTCTGAGCCTGCAGCAGACAGTCTGCCTTATCCAACAGCTTTTCCAGCCTTTTTTTTTTTTTTTTTTCCCCCCACCACCTTCCCCCTCCCCCCTCCCAAACTGGAAAATAATCTTCCACGTGTCACACCCAGAATCCAGGTTGGAATCTGCTCGGAGATATCACTGAGCGTTCCCTCTCCGACGAGCAAAGTCAAACAAATCACAAATTAACTCCCATCCCCGGTGCCAATGTCAGCACCACAATTGGCTCTTGTCTAATTGCAGATGAGAACCTGCTTTCCCCCCTCCTCCTCCCTCCTCCTTTGGAAGCGTTATCCCTAGACTGGTGTCTCAGCAGCACATTTCAGCCTAACAGAAGTGAGTGGGTTGTGAGGAACATGCTCTCCTCTGTAGGATGCATTATTCTTCGAAACTTGGTTTGCGCCAGCGGGTTCAGCGCGCGGTGCCAGCAGTGCGGCTCTCGGGCGCCGCGGGATTCGGGGAGCCGAAGTTGCTGATGGGATTTGGGGAGCTGCAAACAGCTGATGAGATTTTTAAAAGTGCTGCCTGAAATCAAAGGCAGGACGTGCTCAGCCGCATCAGGAGGCTGCAGCTCCGCTCAGACAAGGTGGAAAGAACCCATTTGAGAGAAACTGCTTTCGCAGTTGGCATGTTTTGGATTGCTGAAGTTTCAGATGGATTTTCAAACTCTGAACAAGGCTTCTTCGAGCAGCCCCGCATCCCCATGTAAATAGGAGTGCAGCTTCCAGACCTACCTTTGTGAATTTTTGATCCGGATGCAAGGCATTTCGCCTAAAGGCAAAAGTGACATATTAAGCATGGGAACCAGCACAGGCAGAACGGTAATTACTGATCCCCCAGCAGCACAGTGAGGTTACAGCAGTCTCACCCACCACTTCAAAGCTCCTCCATCAGAGACTATAGCACCTCCCCCTGATATTTTGTCTCCCAAGCTACCCAGAGTTACTTTAAATACAATATCCGGGCTGCCACTCTCTGATCTTATGTCCTACCTTCTCACTGACCTCTCCAAGGCACTAAGGAACACTTCAGAAAGCCAGTGTAGCAGCCACATTATGATTTTTGTTCTACCTTTAGTCCCTCACAAGTCAAACTCAGTACTAGCTGTGCTACAGATAAGTTGATAACTAGTGGCTGCCCCATTCTCATCTTTATAAAAGGAAAAGTTCTTTGAATTTTGACAACTCCAATAAACTGAAGCCCAGCGTTGGATGAAAACCCCAGGAGATCCCCTTGCTTACTAGCCCGTTAGCACCAGAACCAGAAGGGCTGCTTAGAGCTACCGAGGGATCCTGAGCATCCCAAATCAGGCCGGAGTTAGGTCAGTTACCTCTGTCTTCTGCCCCTGTTTCCTTGCTCCTGAGATGGCGCGCAGCAGCTGCTGGGCGTACGACAACATTTCTGCGCAGGCGGGATGTCAAAGAGCCATAGCTCAAGAGAAGGTGAGCTGTTCCCCTCCACCACTGCAGCACCAGTCTAACTCCCCAGCTGCGATGGGGAAAAGCACGTAGCACTTGGGCCTGCCATCGCCTACCACAGCATCACCACCGCACCAATAATTTGCTCAAGAAAGAGTGTTTTGAGGGACAGCACCCTGTTTTGCTTTTTAGCAGAGTTGGAGGCTGGCTTTAAGTCCCTGCAGAAAGGGGACACCGTTTGGAATCCTGCAGCCCCTGACACTGGAAAGCCCTGCTGGGGGGTTTGGCAGCCCGGGAACACGGAGGAGCAGTGGCCGCCTGCATTGCGCACCCAGACGGGCTCAGCTATGGCTCTATGTCACTGTCATCGGGCACTCAGGAATCTTTTACTCCAGACCTATTATTAGAATCAGAGTTTTACCATCAGTCTTTCCCATCACCCTCTCCCCATTCATCACCGAGACAGGAAGCGCCTTCCAGCACAGGTCCTCAAACATCAGCACTTCCTAATTAAAAGCCACCAAATCCTGCCATTATCATCATCTGGACTTCCAGGTCAATTAGTAAAAATGGTCTTTTTGGAACAAATTAATGCACTGACCAAGCTATTAACATTTTCTAATATTACAGTTTTAGTACATTACAATATACTCAGCCTTTGCTGCTGTAACTGTGACAGTAGCATGTTCCACACGTGGAAACAAATCTGTTTTTCGACGGGCAGCCCCAGCCGCGGACAGGACCAGGTACTGCCTGCCATTTCCTCCTCCTCCTGTTCCACACTCCCTACATCCCTTCTGCTCCACCTGTCTCCAAAAAAAATCACTAATTACCCACAGCTAAATTTCAGCCTACAGAGAAGGATACCGTCCACGTGCAGGATCTGGACTCCCCACAGGCGAGCGTTGGCGAGGATACTGCTGCCCCTGCAGGTGTCCTGTAAAACAGAGGGGTTTGGCAAGGTACAGCTCAAAGCAGAGATGCTGCGTGAGCACATGCAGCTCCAAATCTAGTTTAGAGAGATTTTCCCGTTGCCCAGTTGACAGACCATTGCGTAGCTGTTATTAAAATCAGGACACAGCAGGAAAGGTTTGAGCTTGTGCTTTACCTACCCCAAATGAACAGTAGCATCTAGGTCAAATTTTTAATCCCTGCTATAGCATGAGCTTCTAAGTGGGCACTGATGTTTTTTATGGCCACTTGTGATATCAGTGAAAGGACTACAGGGGAGCCTTTTGCCCCAGCTATATGGCTTTAGCTCTTTCTGGGCTAAAAATTCATCTAACAACGGGTCTTTATGTTAATAGTGCCCTTGTGCTGAGCACTCAGATCACCCACACAGGCCTTAGAGGTACTTAACATGGATGGATGACACTGCTCTGTGAAGAAGGAGCACCCAGGAGCACCACACGATATTCTGCAGAGCCACAAGCAACTGCTTCGTACCTTTACCAGCCCCAGAATCTGCTCTCCTCAGCAGGCAGGGGCTCGGGAGAAGTGGCTGGCACTGGTTCCGCACTGCTCAGCAGTACTTTGAACCTACCCAGCCAGAGAAAAGCCCATCGCACGCTGCTCACCTGATTCTTCATGGCCTTCTGCAGCAGTTCCTTCCCCCTGCTGATCAGGGCCTGCAGAGAAAGAAGGCAAGTACTTCGTTGAAGCAAAGAGTTACGAGGCAGCGGCAAGCTGAGGACAGCAGGGCTGTCCAGTACAAATGATTTCTAGTGATACCCACGCTCTGCTGGGCAGGGGAGTCTGGCCAAGACCTCATCTCAAAGACAGCAGGACGGTGCATTTCCAGAGAACGCAAACCGCAGAGGCACCCATTAGGTCTCCACTAAGCAGCTGCTCAGCCAAGGCTTGGCTTTTATCGAAGAGCAGCGAACGCTCCAGAGCGAGCCAAGAGGAAGCAGCGACTCGGCTCAGAACGGCTGCCTGGCACGTCCCAGCGGGCTGGCGGGGCCGGGGACACCCTCACTCCCTCTTCCCGGGAGCAGGGTCGCTTTTGTGAGGCAATGATTTCAGCAAATAGGTTAAGCTCTTTGTAAGACAAAGGGGCAGTGCCGAGCAAGGACAGGGGAACAAATGTTGAGTGAAACCCCCGATATCAGCCCCGGTTCCCCTCCTGCAGCCCAGATCCATCTGGGCACACCCGGGGGGCTCTCCCTACGGGCACAGCTTCCAGCAGACACCAGCGTTCAACACAGGATGTTGGAGCTTTGGCCACAAGCACCACTGAGCAGAAAGCCCAGCTCTGACAGGGTGAACAGGACCCAGAGAAATCCCTTCTTGCAAGCTGCCCTTGTAGATCTCCTCCAAGTCACAATGGCCTCGCCCTACCTCTGTGTGTGAGCACACACCCAGGGCCTGCAACGCTTTTGTCTTATCTCCATTCCTCTGGCTTCTCTAGGCACACCTCTGCATCAGGACGATGCCTCTTGTGTCGGGAAGCCAGCCAACCCCTCTGTTTCCCTGCCACTCACACAGATATCCTTGTTTACCAGCTCAAAGCTGTGACACGCACATCTGAGTGGACAATGATGTCAGATACAAGAAACGTGGGTACAAATACGAACGGGGAGAAAAACCCACTCAACACGTTTGCTCGGGGCAGGAATAATTTCATCTTCTAACACTGGTCTCGGGTTCTACTCTATAGATCCCTTGGGCCAAACTTTGAGGTGGCCTAAACCTTTATAGATCTTACTGTGTCTGGTGGCTTGTGGTGAGACCTTGTACGGTTCCCTTTGGAGGTGGAGGGCACTGGGCTTGTGCGTTTTGCATCTCCTGAAGTTACATTGCTCTGCTTCTCAGTCCAAATCCTGGCTTTGTCTCGCTTAGCTTCTTTGTTGCTGGAAACCACGTAGCTGACTTCTTTGCTTAGGAAGCTTTCAGTCACCTGCAGCAAGAGACAGAAGAGAGCAGCTCTGAAACTGCCCAAGTCGGAGCCAGAAAAGTCCTGCTAAACAAGAACTGCTGCCTTTAGCTCCACCCCACACACAGTTAAGGGACTGCTGGAAGCTCTCATCTCTACAAGTAGTTCCTTCTTCCATCCCTCACTGCTGTCTCCCAGGAGGGGAGATCCCGTGATGCCCTAAAGATACACCGCAAATAATCACCAGAACCTTCAGATTGAAACCTCCATGACGCTGTCTACCATTATCTACTCCCCAAGCAATGGTTTCAGAAAAAAAGCAATAGCTGAGAAAAAGGCCCTGGACATCACTCATCAGCGTGGAAGAGCTTTGTTCTCAGGAGAACAGAACACATTTTAGCAAAATAAAGTAGAAAGTGAACAGCTGGGACAAGCAGCTGCACATAGAACAGGGAGTGGGGAACTAGAAACCAAAAGGCACACACTCCCTTTGCACAGAAGCTGGAAGCCCAAGGAAGAGGTGGAAACCCAAGATTTGGGATATTAACAGTCAGCTTCTCAGAAACCCAGCAGAAGGCAGTCACAGGGCACTAGCACACAGGCATGAGGCTCACGGGAAGACCAAGATCTGAGCAGTCTGAAATTGCAGCTGCTGAACGAGACGGTGTGAGAGAATCCCTGTGGATGGAGATCCTGGGTCCACCTGTGTGAAGGGTCCCAGCAGCACCACGAACTGCCCTGTGATGGTGACCTGTGTCACGGGAGATCAAGGGGGCTGCAAGCACAACAGAGAGGGAATTACAATCTCCCTGTCCAAGTAACATTCCAGACCATTACCTCCCCTATGTCAAGGCTAAATTCAAA
>JAOTQQ010000011.1:821950-844262 GCA_026546715.1 Gallinago undulata | reverse complement strand
GGCAGAGCCCTGGCAGAGGCTGCCCAGAGAGGTGGTGGAGTCTCCTTCTCTGGAGACATTCAAACGCCACCTGGACATGCTTCTGTGGGACCTGCTCTGGGTGGCCCTGCTCTGGCAGGGGGATGGACTGGATGGTCTCCAGAGGTCCCTGCCAACCCCATATCATTTTGTGATTCTGACTGCAAATCCAACTGTACTTAAGTATTTTACACACCTAAATTTACAGATTAGGACTCAAAGTCCTAGAGAAGATCCCCATGAGGGACCTCCAGCTCTTCTCCTGCACTATCCTCTGAACATGCTTTAGTAACAAACCGAGAATTACAGTCCCTGGTAACAGACCCAGCTCTAGGAGCTGAGCCTGTGGAGACAACGGCAGAACAAATGCTCGTCAACAAGAGCTAATTTATTTCTTACCAGACAGAGGAAAGTCAGTACAGCATTTCTTTTAACATCAACACATCCTAGGTTAAACTCAACAAATCTTAATGCGGTGACTTGCGGTATGAAGCTGTGCGTTGTCCTCCCGCCCCAGCACTCCACCCGGCAGTGCCTTCGGTCCTTTCAGTGATCAAAATACTCCGCTTTCCGCTGCGCTCGCGTTCAGCTTCTCTCACATCATCTCATGACAATTTATGTGGTGCAATCACACCTCTCGCGTATCAGGATTTCCAGAAGTGGGAAGAACACAGACATTTAAAATAGCAGGGTATCCAGGCAAGGCCAGCGGAATAAATTTAATCCACACATTATAAATGCGATGCTAGAAGTGTTAAAACCCCGTATCTCCTGAGCCACATAATACCACCATCTCGTATCAGTGAATAAGTTACTTCTATTCCATACGGATTAAGATATGCAGAGAAACACCGAGTATTAAGAGCTGTCAAAAATGCAGAGGTGAACTAATAAGTCTAAAATACGACAACGAAATTCCAAACCAAACTAGTGAAAGAGTAACTTTAATAAAACCTAAATTTCAGAACTTTGTGATATCTCTTCCATTTTAAAGTGAAGGCATTAAAAACAATACTCATCATTTAAGCTGCTGCACAGCCTTTTTTAAAGGATAATCCTGTGTGCGTGGCATATTTTGATTATGTTTAAATACTTTAAAACAGAGGTTCTTTTTTTCCCCAAGAGCATGCCCAAATGATCGGAACACATTTACTGAATTGCATGGTTTCACAACGGCGATTTTGTCATACCAGTAATTTAGTGGAACCTGGTGCATCTCCTTTTGCAAACTTACATTCTAAAATCTCAAATTCATAAATATTTTATATTTTAAATATTTAATTTTACATGAATATTGGGTATTCTTAGCATTTTATTCCTCCTGTTTCCAGGTACTAGTTTGATAAGGAAACCATTTTTACATCACAATCTGATCTGACGCTGACCGGACACCCCATTAGACTACAGTCTTTAAGGATCATTATTTTAAAACCTATTTCCTAAGGCAAACTAAAAAGTTTATCGGAAGAGTTGTACACCAGGGTTCACCTGCAGAAGTTAAATAATAGCTTGGCTGTTAATTAATTAGTCTGATTATTATTATTTTTTTTTTAAGTTAACATTCACCACTTTGGCTTTCCAATGCTCTGACACTGCCTGTCACGTTAAGAGTTTAAGTAGAACCTGAGAGCCCCTGAAGCAAATTCAACATTTTGTCAAGGTACAGCTTTAAATATGAATATCAGTAGTTCAAACTTTACAAGTAATTAAAAAAGAATTAGTATCATCTCTCATACATCCAGATTGTGGAGTTTGGTTTTTTTTACACGCAACTGGTATCTCCTTAGTGCTTGCTTACTTCAGCCCTCCGAGTTGGGACGCCGCAGCTACTCGTGTTCTCGCACACTTTCTCTTCAGGCTGCACCGTCTCCCGAAGAGCTTTCTCTCGATCGGGTTTTCCAGCCGGAGGTTTCGGTAGCGTCATCTGGAACGCGCACCACAGAGTCGTACGTGCTTTACGCGTTGCCACGCTCATCTCTTTAATTGCCAAAGCAAGAGCAAACACATCTGCAGGGAGGAAATGGTGCTTTAATCTTTATTCCACAGGCCATCAGCAAGCACCGCTTGGGATTAATTCAGCCCAGCAATGCTAAAACCAGCAAAACTTTTTAGGCCTTTTTTAATGTCTGGTTTTGTGTCTGTCTCTTTGTAAGGTTGTAAAATTGTATCTAAGAAAGCATTGATTTTTGGGCCCTCACACACAGACTATATGGAATTTAGGTATTTATGTTGCTAGAGCTCCCACTTAGCTGTCAGTTACTATCAGGAGCACCCAAAGCCTCACGGTCACCCCCGGTTTGGAAAGTGTCCCATCCGCAACACCCACTAAAGGCCTCTCCCCGCTTCCTGCACCAGCTCATTCCTGGATGCTCACAATTCCTCCACATCCACAGAGGGGATCCTTTGCCCATCTCACCCAAGAAACGATTAAGACAAATGAAGGAATAGCTCATTTGTGGCATTTTGTTAAAGCATAGAGATCATGTTCTGCAGAAATTCGGCAAAACCTACCACTTCAAAATAAAGAAGTGGTACAGTGGCCATTTATTCAACAGCAATCGCTTAATGCATAGATAATGCTTTGATTTCAATTCCAGCCTGCGTGAAGAAACAAATTATTCTAGAAAGCAGAGTTATCAGTCAGAGCTTGCACGTTACTCTGGGGTAGGGACACGGGTGCTCCCCTTGGAGCTGGGTCACACTACACCGTCTCCTGCCTCCCTGCTCACACTCTGCCGTGGGGCTGGAATCAGCGGGAGACTGACTCACAGCCTGCCCTTCCACCGCCTCCCGCTCGGGGAGCGCCACTGCAGTTTCATTTATGGCAAAAAGCTGGCACCTACCTTCAACCGACACGCTGGGATTCGCTGTTCGGGGTCACGGCATCCCCTCTGCTGGTATGAGGGGTGCCTCAGAAAAGGGCAGAGTTAAAGGCCTTACATTACCCTCTCCCAGCCCCTCCTCACCACCTCCTCTACCTCACACTCCCTGGGCTGGGTTCTCTGAAACCCACTCTGAGACATCACTCCTTCCTTCTGCACAGAGTGACCACCAATTCCCCTACAGTGACCACTGCTGAAACATCTGGCAGGAGTGGTACAGAAAATTCAGGTAATTGTAAAGACTCACCATGAAAATCCACTTGTCCAACACAAGTGTCAGCCATTCCAAGAATTTTAGAAGGTAGAGCTTGGAAGGGTAACTCCAGAGACAGAACACAGATTGGGAGGATGTGATTATGAGGTGTTGTGTTTTCAGAATTCCAACTTCCACACCAAGCTTTTTGGAATCAGGAAGAGACACCAGGAATGGTGTCACCTGGGCTGCCTAGAAGCAGCTTAGAAACAAGTGACACATAAATGTGTGTCTCAAAGCTGTAAGATAGGGCTGGCATTTGGGTCGCTACCAGGGAAGAAGGGAAAATCCCACAGTAATAAGGAAGGACTGTGGTGAAGTCTTTGGCTGAATACAGTGCCTGAGAATTACAGACATTAAAAAGGTCTTTTCTTCCCCCAAAAGACGTTTTATAACTTCTATACCCTTCTGAAAAATCTTCAGTGCAGAATCAAGGGCAATCTCAAAGCAGAGGTATGGTCAGTGCTCTGACAGGCCTGATGTTGTTCTGGGCAACAGATGGCAGTCCATAAAACCCTTTTTCTTATCATTGTGATTTCTTCCAGAACTTCTTTAAGTGCTCAAAGACATTTACAAACAAGTGCCAGACACCTCATACAGTTCCAAAACTTCCACATGCGTTACTAGAATTTTTCAGACCCATGTTGTGGATGACAACAACCAATCCAATGCAGCTCAGATCCACCGGCTTCCCACTGAAGGAAATCTGTGTTGCAACTAAAGCCAGGGAGCTGGGAGAAGACAAGACCATGGATCACCTATGAATTTTATATAAAACAAAATTCCTGGAAAACAGGACACAACAGACAGCTCCTGCTTGATAAGATACTTAATATCGGACCAGATGGAACAGAAAGGTGGTGTGGAAACAAGGCTGGGCCAAGGAAGAACTCTTCTCAAATGAAACAAGACAGCTCTGCCAGAGGAGAGACAGAGCTTCAGGTGTGCTCCTCAAGGCTCTCCTGGACATGCAGCAGATATAGCTACTGCATTCAATGATCTTCTGTTGGAAAAGTCCTTCCCAGTCGCTGCAACAGACAAATACACCTTGGAGACAGGCAGTACAAGGGATGAGAGGCAGAGAAGGAAATCAGATCGCGTGGTGCAAAGCCCGATTATTCCTCTTCTTTTTGACCAGAGAGCAGATCTTGGGGTGCAATATCTCCTCTTTTCCAGGCTACTCAGTTTCAAAGAGCTCACTGATGCGGTTAAGAAGTAACCTCAAGTAAAGCCAGTGCCAACTATTTTCATGGACTTAAACACCCCCCAAAATCCCTTCATCTTAACAAGTCACATGATCTTCAAACAAGGTAGACAGAAACAAGAATGACAGTGAACAGGTGAAAAGAAAAATTGCTATAGTGTATCTGTTGAAATAACCTTGAGAATTACAGAACTGCATGATGGGACACCCCAAAGGAGGGAAAGAATCCGTCCAACTCAGCTGTGGAAAGAAAGGCAGGAAGCGAGCAGAGGGCGCTCAGAGATGTAAGGGAGCTTCCAACACCACGCCGTAGCTCAGAGCATCACAGGCAGCAGGAATGTACTCTGCTTCATAGCTGAGAGAGAAGGGATCCTGCCATTCTGCCTGTGCACTAGTGAAGGATTAAGCTGAATATTCTGCATATTTTGGACACCATCAAGAATAAAAACATTCTGACCGATATATTTTTGTATATCCATCTAAAATACAATTTTCATTTTATGTCAGTCTATGACAGAACATGCCTGATGAGCAAATCCATTCCAAGGCCATCGTGGTCTCTGCACAGATTCAGCCTGGAGATACCATGGCAGTTCTACACAGAAATACAGACAAGGCCAGAGGGGGGACAGGACAGGAATGTGAGGGACACGGGGAAAAAAAAAAAGAGACACTAGTTTGGTACCATCTGCAATCCTAAGCTGCATTACAAAAACATCCCACTACCTTTCCATGACTTGCTAGTTTATTAATTGAATATATGCACTCCAAATTGATTTAACACATTTGTCTCTAAACCCCAGTTTTAGTGTCTTCTCAAAACCATCATCTAAAACCCCCACAGTCTGCTTTTCTCAAAGCTCTAGACACTGAAAAATAAATCAAAACTTTAATACAGAACCCCTCACACTTTTTTATAGACTTGCAACGTGTAGAATTTTTCAGCTACCCTATAAAAGTACATAAGCATAGTTATACCTCTGTCATCTTGGCATCTGGGAGCTCCTTGCCTCTGTCGATTTGAAGCATTTACAATTTCATCTTTTCTGCGTGACTGCACTACATGAATTACCTCCAGGTGTTTATCAAGAGCAGTAGAAATGTTAGCATGAAGGGGAGAACTGCGAAGGCGCTCCATTTTTCCCAGTAGAGTCACAACCTGATGAACATTTTACACGTTACAGGAGTTCAAACTATACTCATCTAGATTTACAAGAAAATTAACTGAATTAGGAAGAACAGATTAACAATAACCGTTATTTTCTTTAGAGAACAGTTTATAAAGTTACAGTTGAAGTAGTTAAATTCTTACCTAGGATTTCTTCTTCTCCAAAACCAAAGCTGTAGAATACCTGGGTGCGCACAGCACAACAGCAAAGCTAAAATTCCCAATTATTAGGACACCCAGCTTACTAATTAATAATAGGGCAATTTGAGATAGCCATGTGACAGGAAATGGTTTTGTGACAATGCACATTCCTCTGAATTAAGACCACTGTGGTTCTCCCATCCGTCAGCACTTCCCTCAGATTCTCCCTTCCATTTCCTCCAGATGGAATTATCCATCTGGATAATACACTGCTGCAATTATCCAGGTGAAAACCAGTCCGGCAAACACCGATCAGTTTTCACCCAGCTGATCTTGTGCGGTGCCGGCACAAGGCCATGGGCAGCGTGGGAGAGGAGCTGGGATTTTATTTTCTAATTGAAAATCTGCATCTTTTTTTATTTTATAATAATAACACTTCTGCAAAATTCCCCCTGGTGAGCAATTCCTCAACCATGGCTCACAGAGCACTGAAGAAGCTGGTTACTGGTCTGCAGAAGAGAAGAAGATAAAGAAGAAGAAGAAGAGATAAACCCCCAAATTCCAAAACTGTACTGTTTATTGGGTAATGGCTACACTCCATGACCTGTAAAGAAGCCTGATGATTCACGGTCATCCACAGATTAGAAATAAGCAATGGAAGGTCTGGGAGCACAGTGGAAAGCAACACGCTGGATGTTTCCTTGCAAGAAAACGATTGTAGGCTTCCCTGGCAAAAGGACTGGCAGGGAGTTTCTAAAATGTGAGAAAGAGTAGCAGGCAAAGGCATCTGAATCAGGGCAATTTGCCCAACATGGCCCAAATACCCTCAGAGCAGGCTGCTGGCCAGGACAGCTATTTTGATAGCAGCACCCACAGCAGCAGAGCAGAGCAGCCCACTCCTTGCTCAGGGCTCCGGGGAGAGCACTAGGAAGGAGCGAGCTCCCACTGCTGGACTCGTCCTGCTCTCCCTCAGATCCAGCAAAAGCCTGGGGTGGGTGGAAAAAACATGCAGGCAGAAATAAACTGCACGGGTTACTGTGACAGCAGCAACAACCAATACACTCAAAAAGTGACATTTCCTGTTTTTTAACTCTCAGCTTCCTTACAAAAGTGAAGGGAGAACTTCACGCAAACAGCTGAGCACTCAGTCACTATGACAGGAAAACACAGCAGGTAAGATTGATCCAAGTCACAGCTGATGGGACAAGGGGCAATGGCTTCAATTTGCACCAGGGGAGGTTCAGGTTAGATATTAGGAAACCCTTCTTTACTGAAAGGGTTGTCAGGCCTTGGAACGGGCTGCCAGGGTTGAGGCACCATCCCTGGAGGTGTTCAAGAGATGAGTTGACGTGGTGCTCGGGGATACGGATTAGTGTTGGGTTGGGATTGTTTTGCGTGTGGTGGGGGGTTTGTGTGGGTTTTTTGTTCGTTTGTGGTTTGGGTTTTTTTTTGTGTGTGTTTTTTTTTTTTTTCATTGGTTGAACTAGATGATCTTTAAAGGTCCCTTCCAATCTAGGTGATTCTGTGATTCTGTGATTGAGAATCACTAAATTTGTTTCTGAAGAAAAAGCCAGATTTTAAGTAGTGGCACAGCAGGATTATGTAAGCAAGTGAAACAAAGCAAGCGGAGCCTGACAGCCATTTCCCACTCTCACTGACTAACACATCCACATCCACATTCTGAAGACCTGCATTTCAGGTACCACAACTTCATCCAGTGGGATCCACAGCTGATAGTTAAATAATTAAACCTCTTTTATACTAAGCCTGGGAGAAGTGCCAGGTATCTAAAAGCAAAATCCACACAAGTCAGCAAAGCTGGACTGTCCCAGGAACCCAATGGGAACCACTGAAGGCTCAAATGCTCGCTTTCCCATCCCCTCAGGTTTTTCCGAAGTTCATCCTGTTCTTCCAAGAGACACTTCCTTCTGCTCATTACTCAGAGGCATTAACGAACATGCCCTTCTCCCACAAAGCACCACTGATCCATTTGACTGCAACTGGGCTTGCCAAGTAATTCCCATCTTTCACTGGGAAAAGCAGCAAGCCACCAGTGATGCTGGGGCTGACCACCGGAGCAGCAGTGTCCCAGCAAACAAGCAGCAGAGCCACAGAGCCTGCAGTCCAGGGGTGAACATGCATCATGGGGTGAGTACTGGTGTTTCAGGCCCAGCTTTGATGACTGTTCTTCACAAACAGGGACTAGAATGCCCCTCCTCCCCACCCCCCTACAGATGGGGAACAGTAGCCCTCACTACTGGAAATAAGCTGGTATTTCCCCTCTGTGGCAAAAATCACTATCAGTCCCGAGTCGAAGAGCTTCAACAGAACAAACTGGAGGTCCAGCCTCAGAGCACCCCACAGTGGGGCGACTATAGCGTTCCCCAGTTACAACAGAGCTGTGGATTTACATCTCCCCAGACAGGGGAGATGGGACACACTGCGTAGAGAGGAGAGCCTGGTTTAATATTTGTTTAATAGCTACCGTGGACACAGTGAAGGAAGCTACTGTCACCTCTCCATCAGCTACGCTTTGTGTTCTGGAACTGAAAGCAACTGCAAGTCTCCAATGAGAAAAACAAAGTCAAGTGTGTGACCACCAACAGGATTTAAGGAGGTGCTCCATGACATGAAGAGTTAGTCCCAGATTCAGCCATCTCAACTTGCACTTGAACCTTTGTACCAATGTTTCTCTTTGGCCATCACTAAGCTTTTGATGTTAGAATCCATGTCTAATAGCCCCACTGTGCTTTTGAGCATCCTTAAAACTACTTTTCAGTTGCTACCTAACAAGTGTTTGAGGTTCTATACCATTAAGTTTGGTTCCTGAAACGGCTAGAGAAGATTAGGTTCTTTTTAGATGCATTTTTAAAGTACTAGGACAAGGACAGGCAAGCCTTCTCAAAGAGGAAACTTCCTACCACTGTTCTTTTGGGGTTCATAAAGCAATAGTTTAAAAAAAGTACACTAAGCCTGGAAACACATCTTTCCCTACACTCAGCTGTCTGAAAAAGAGCAGGTAGTTGCCCGAGACAGATTTCAGCAGGCAGTAAGCAGACATGGCTCCACAGCTTATTTCACCCGTGTGAGACTGGGAAGAAAGACAGCGTGTTAGCACTGCTGCCCAGGGAGCAGCTGAGCTCAGCAGTGCTGCTTCCTCCAAAGGCCAGCACTGCTCAGCGTGACAACTGCTGCCTTTAGTCCCACGTCCCCTTGCAGGGGCAGCTTTGCTTTCAGCCCACATTTCTCCTTCTCTCGGCCTCTGAAGGGCCAGATCAGACCCTTGCTGATCTGCTGGCAGCACAGATCAGCTCTGTGTGCTAGTCTGAGACCTCCTCCTTCTCCTCTCCCTCACAGAATTCTGCTGCTGCCTCCCAAAGTAGCGTGACGCTGTGCACTGGCACCATCGTTTGGCCACAGAGCCACCGGCAGCTCAAAAGACACCGGTCACGCTCACCCTACAGGTTATGGCTGTCTGGCCTACGAAACAAACTAGTAACATGAATTTTGGCTGAGGCTGAATCAAATAACCATTCTGCATTAAAAAAAATTACAAGACGCTCAAGCAAATATGGATCAAAGTCTTACAAACATTAACTAAACTTTTTTCCCCACAAATACCTCCTCTAATACAGTGTCTACAAATCTATAGCGAACATTTCTCTGCTGAGTTGCTTGAAACAGAAGAACTCAAAGGTCAGACCCAACGCAGGGCTGTGCAAGCAGACAGGCCAGATGAGTGGGTTCTGGCAACTTGTGCCCGCTCCCATACCAGGGAACACTCCCTCCCAGCACACGTGCACATCAACGTGAGCCTCAGCCCCTCGGCACGTTCCCTGGTAACGGCAGCAGCGACCCTGGAGCTGCAGAAATTCTAGCAGGGACTGCTGAAAGACTATTCCCTGCACAGCATTTAAGAACAAAGCTATTTTGGGAAAAGCTGCTCCCATCAGCTTACATATCTTATACTGTACTCTAAGTTCTATGTGATAACCTCAATAGATTTTTTGGTGGTTTTTTTTTGTTTTTTTTTGTTTTTTTTTAGCCCTACAACTCACTCTGGCTTGTTCACGTAGCTGATCCACAATTAAGCGATCAACTCTTGATGGGTTTGATGTCGGCCTTGGAATTGGAGTGTTGTTAGCACTGGAAACCTTTTTCCCTTGGAAATTCTTAGCAAGAGCCGATTCAGTCTGCAGGAAAACAAAAGAATAACTCCCTAAGAACACAAGCTGCAAAATGTGCTTCACTACAGGAACAAGAAGAATTATCAGATGTACAATTCTTTTCCCTTAGGGCTTTGGATTTTTATTTTTTTTTTAAACAGATAATGAGGATTCAGTCACTTGGGATTTAACTACTTGGTAAGACAATCACCTGTTTTAAGTGAACAACCACTTTACCCAAAGCAGTTCAACTGAAGTAATTATGCCAACATAATGTGTTTTAGAAGAGCTTCTCACACTCTAACTACAGCCTGTACTAATTTTGCCTGTAAATAAAATGGAAGCAAGTTGGAATTACAAGGCAAAAAAGAATGAGCAAATAGGTTTGAACCCTATCCACAAAATTAAAATATAATTGTTTGAGTCAGCAATTAACCTAAATTTTTGTACAGATTAGTCAAACTAAAGAAATGTATTTTGTTTTTTTGGTGTTTTTTTTTTTTTGTTAAAATGAAATCATATTTTATTTAGCCATCAGGAAATTACTTTGAAACCTGACTGCAAGGTTTCAAATTTCAATCTCTCTCACCCTATTGTTACAGCTCTAACACCATACAGCTAAATCTGTTCTAAAACTGCATTTCTTAGATAGTTCTGTGGTGCTCTACACGAAGCTGCAGCCTCAGTTTCTCCACACCCCTCCCCACTTCCCAGCATGTGTCAACTCCTTCTCTTTTGCACTTTTCTGTGCAAGCCTGGACATCAGTCTCCCCTTCTCAAGTCAAGCTCGTTCTCTCTCTAACCCCTCTATTCAAAGAAACACCTGCCTTTTGTCAGGAAACACTCTGGCAACCCCCCCTTGCATCTTCTCGCAATGAAGTTTATCTGGGTGGAGTGGCCCCACAGAGCTTCACCAGAGGTGACAGCCACATGGCCAGCCCCCACCATCCCCAGGTGACGTTGGCCAAGCTTCCCTCTTAGAAAGTCACAGCTCCTTATTGTTTTTGAACTCCAGTAAAGTTCAGAACTTTGACTTCAGTTAAACTGGTGAAACTAAGGCAACTTTTACATCCACCAAAGGTAGCCTGAAGCACTTCTGCTTGTGACCAAAAAGGCCATCAAAATTGCTTCAAGTAGGGCTTCCCACAGAACCACCTGAGCTGTGATCAAGGGTTTTGCTATTACCCTTTCTTCAACCTCTGTGTCTGGAAGGGGAAAAAGAAGAAGCCCTTCAAATATATCTTAGGTTTAAAACATCAGGGGAACAGGAGGTGAGAAGAACTCATTGAAAGAACTAGAAGTATAGAGCCTAAGAAATTTAATTAATTCTTGAAAGGATTAAAGTTTAATCCCAAATAAAAATATAATTAATGGGTTTGCTTTCGAAGTTTCAAAATGCATTGTGTTTATTGTATTAAAAAAAGGAAGTGTGACAGCTTTGCCAGTCACACACACCTTTGCCAGCCCCAACAGAGACTGAAAAATCACTGAATTCCCACTTTAAGTGCAACATTCAATACAGCATCAGTTGTATTGTAGCACCCAGGCTACAAACCTTCCAAACTTCAGTTTTCAGTCCCAAATATAAAGGAAAGTGAAGTCTTTTACCTATGAAGTCCCATTAAGCTTTTCAAGTCCTAACAGGGAGAATTACCCATGACCTCTAACTCCACTGAGCAGGATGAGATCAAATCTGTGCTATGGCACATTCATTTGATTTTTTTATTTACCTTCTTTCTCTCTTTCTCCAGAGCTCTCCATTGTTCGTAACACTCTTCTAGTCTGACATGAAGTTCGCTGGCAGGCCCATTACGGGTTTTAACTTGCCTTTGAAATCCAAACGTTGGTACAAAACCAGAAAAAGAACCATCACCATACAACTTATCGTTCAAATAAGGGTAATAGCATTTTAAATCATCGCGAGAGAACAAGTCGTGGGACTCCATCAGAGGGACGATGGAACGGCCAAAGAGATGAGCTGATCTCAAGGGGAACGCGCTCGAGCCAAGCTGCTGATTGCGCCTGAAGTCCCCCATCAAGCAATTGCTGGAAAAGCCCGGTGCCTGCAGGGAAGTCGGGGGATTGACGGCGTTACTGTCCCCGCTCCCCTGCCTGAGATTAAACTGACCCTGAGACTCCAGTAAATCCTGGTACATGGTCTGCAACAACCCATCTGCGTGTTTCTGTCCTTCCAGATCACAATGCTCGCTCTGTGGCTTCAACTGGAAACGGTGTTTGTTCATATTTTCAATGATCCCAAACTGCTGAGCTGAGTAATTGTCGCAGAATCCATTTGGCTGCTTTAATTTCTTTTCACTTAAATACTCAATGGGATTCTCTTCTCCGCTCCTCACCAGTGCTTCCATGCAAGCAGCAGACCGAGCTCGTTCTGCTGCGTTATAACCAAAATCGAGACTTGAAAAAAATGGATTATCTTGAAACTTGTGAAATAAATTACTATTTAAAGGAAAATTTGCAGACGATAACTGAAAAAAATCATTAGAGTGACTGGAACTTTTTGGAAAAGCAGGTAAATGATTATTCAGTTTCAACAAAGGACTTGGATTCTGAAACGGGGCGGAAGCAGCGGCTTTGGTTTGCGTGTTCATCCAGGCCGGCCTTACATTAGTGCCTGCCCGAGGGTTTGCTGGGTTTGGTAATAACGGAAGTGATTTATAGTAGTCAGAATTCTGAAGATCAGACTTGGAAAACTGCTGCTTTTCTACACTGTTGGCACAGTCACTATTCCCAGGACAAGCTGCAAATGATTTCAGTCCATATTCAAATTTTTGCCCCAAATCAGTGCAGAATGAAGCTTCATTTGCAAATTGCTTTTCTGATAGAAGTCCTACAGCCTTGGGAAATGTAAAATTTTGCTGATCTGAAACTGTATCTTCTATTTTTTTCTGAGTTCCTGATTTAACTTGAAATAATTTACTATAGGGTTCTGCATCCAGAGATGGTACCTCAATGGTTCCATTTACTAACTTTTTATTTTCTTGGAGGCTACAATTGGTGCTCTTGTTTGGCTTTGCATTACTAGCATGAGAGTATTCAGTGTACCTACTATAATCTGTGTTTTCATTATATCTGTGAAATTGTGGAAGAAACGTTTCTGCCCGCTTTTGGTGCAACTGTGCATCTGCTCCTTTGGGACACACCTTCTCCCTTCCATAAGAATAAGTATCATCTCCCAAGTCTTTGATTACTTCTGAATATGCAATTTGGGGTGTAAAGGTGTTTTTTATGTATGGATAGTTCTGATATACGGGTGTTGTCTTCATATTCTCATTAGTCTGCATGTTACAACAGTTGGCAGGATCATTCCTAGACGGGTATAAACACTGCTCTTCAAGGTCTATGCCAGTAAACCCACGACAACATTCCTCCACTTTCTGCTGCGATGCGAGATTACTGCTTTGCAAGTACTGTTTTTCAGCAGCAGAGACAGATTCGCTACTATAAAAACCCTGCTGTGAGACAGCTCCAACAACTGGTCTTTTAGTTTCTGGCAGCAGGTCATGGTGGTCTGCGATTCTGGTCGCATTCACGGGCCACACTGACTTCAAGTTGGGAGGGCAGCTCCTTGAAAAACAAGAAATACACGATTAGGTTTGTCATGCTCCTCTTCCATCCCTGAATGCAGAAACAGGTTTAAAAAACCCCGAATTTCTCTTGAATGATTCAACGATGTCTTATACCAACTTCTATCCACTACTGGCATCTTCTCAGTTTCCCTTAGCTAGACACAGAAAGTGGTTCTGGCTTTTACACCCATATTACTTACGAGATCCATACAATGCCTTCAAGCTGCAAGCAACGCGTACGCACCAAATTATCATCAGTCAACCCCGTCAAGAGATTCAATATCCACCACCACCAAAATACTCCTGGATAAACAAGTTAAGATAACCACACTCCCAAACCACCCACAACCTTTCACAGCTATGTCCCAGCCCTCCAGACCAACGCTTCTCTGTATGATCTTCTCGACTGCTTCAGAACGGCCTGTGTTACACTGGCTTACACTGCTTCCTGCAGGTAAATCAAGAATAAGCACTCCAGAACGTTTCCTTTCCTTCCACTAATTACCATGGATTAATGCATAACAATCGCTGACTGTCAAGAAAAGCTGTAAACAGACTAAGTAAAAAAAATGGAATTGTGCCTGGAAGTCATTACAGTCACAGCTAAATTTGGCAGCGCTGAAAACAGAAATCCAACCTCCACTGTCTGAAGCGAAGGAATCCATAAGACTGAGTCTCTCTCAAGTGTTCCCTCACTTCAGCCACATCACTCACCACACATACAGAAATCACTGGAATTTCAGGAGAAGACAGAAAGGAAGAGTGGTGCCTGGCTTGGGAACCCTGAGAACTGCATTCCCTTTCTTATCCCTTAGGCCTAGAACACTCAGATTCAGGCAGATGATTGTGAGCTCTCTAAGTATCTCGGGGATGCAGGATCCGAATCTTTCTGTGTCAAGTTATTATGACTATCTAATAGTTTCTTCTGGGCATAACAAATCTGACATTTAGATATGTAAATATTGCTTAGGTAGAACTATCATCAAGAAATAGTAATTTTGCATTAATTCTTCTCTCCCACCGGTTCAGAGAAGCGTGAAAGAATATGATTTTGGGTTTTGTGCACTCTTTCTGTAAACTGAAATTAATCAAGAAAGAAACCTAAAGTTTTACTTCAGTCGACCTAAAAAAATAGACCAAGGCATATATTCCAAGAGACTTATTTGAATGCAGCCTTTCCACAACTTACTTAAAAAATGCCAATTAAAAAGTTCCGTAAATACGAGAAAGCTAGAAACTACCATGCAAATTGAGTGTCACAAACAAAATACTAGAAGATTAAGGGAAAGGAAGGGAAATTGTGAAGAGCATGAGGACTTGCCAACAGCAGACGCAGAGCTGACTAACGGAACACAGACACTGAGGAAGAGAACACACCAGCGCCTGCACGGCAACACACTCACCCCTCAGCACAATACGGTTGCGATTTATCTTGTTCCTCCAAGATGTTAGACACGAGTCCGTATAAATCTGTTTCACTGCCATAATCATTCCTTTCAGACTGAATCCTGAAAATGAATTGTGTATTAATGAAAACAATTACTTTGTTCAAAATATTTACTAAACAAACAAAAAAATCCATCTAGTCCATCAGCACACACATTCTCTTTCTGTGATATCCACCTACCTGGACTTCACACTGCTTTGAGAAGCAGCAGGAGGCTTGGTGTCGTCTCCGTAGGTAGACCATGGTGCGTATAAAAGGGAAGAGTCCACAGGTGCAGAGAACTCTGATGTTGAAAGGGAAGAACTGTAGGTCTGAGGTAGCTCTACATTTTCTTCATTCTGCATTTTATTACAACAAAAGCATCGTTTTTAATATTAACACATCAAGTCATCATTTTTCCATTCTATGAGATTGCAAGAGTTTGCCCTTGGAGTAACCAGAGCACGGGAAGCAAACAAGCCACGTACCTCTGACACAATGCTACAGGCAACTTCTGCTGGGGACCGCTGCCCAGCGCACAATTCCTGTGGGAGTAAACTCTTAGTAACTGGGAACATTAACAGTGTTTTCAGAGGGATAAATGTTAAAGATGCACCATGTACTCCTCCATGGAGCAGAGCAGTGACATGCAAAATCAGGTTTTATTCCCAGTAAGGTTTTCTGCCTAACAATGGGCAGGTGTCTACATCACATCTTAGTTCCCTGTGTCTGCAAAATAGTTCTGTAAGCAAAAAAGATGCCCAGTTTCTGGACTGAAGGACATGGAAGAACAAAGCCACGCAAGTCTGGGATAGAGTAAGTAATAGGTCTATTCTTGAAAGTATTGGAAATGAGTTTTCGTTCATTTATTTGAGTCTTTTACCTCAGTGAAAGTTTATGGCTATGAAAGAGAGGTCTGATGTACTTACCTGCCCTGGCACTTTCTGCTGGTCAGACTCAGAACTCCCTGCTGACCAGGCTGGTTTATACCAACGTTTGGGCTCTATGTCTGTGACACACCACAGATGTATCTCCTGCAATACCTAAACTTCTCCTTCTTACCGACTTCCCAGTTTTCCTAAAAATAGTCATTTGCTCCTCACTTTGTCTACAATTGTTTATGCTAACAGAATAACAAAGAACACTGAAATATTTTACTAATCACTATATATTCCTTCCTCTGTCGCTGTATTAAAAAAGTCACTGTCCTTTCTGATTAACATCTGATGGAGATTTATTACAAATAAATCAAAAATGGTGATTTATGTTTGCCAGTATAAGCAACTGCATTAGAAATATTTTTTGACCATTTTGTTTACAAGCAACCTAAACTCTTACACAAATATAAAAGAAGTCATTTCTAATCAACTGAACCTGTGATTTGTAGCAAGCATAGAGCGAGCCAGAGCCTGTCATTCCGCTGCTGAATGCATCCGTCAGCCTCCCGCCAGCTTCTGTGCTACTCCAGCAGCGACTGCCGCCTCTGAACGCCACTTTAGGCTACATGAGACAAGGGAAAAAACAGTGGTAGAGGGACATAATTACACACATCCCTGAGAGGTGTAGCTTTTATACAAACATGAACTTCTCCACCATTTTAATTTACTTGTGAATTCTGCTCCATCTGGGTTTTCAAGGAAGTAGTTCCACACACGGATATTAGAACACTTTCATATTTGCCCTTAGAGAAAAGCTTAACCCAACAAACCACAGGAAATTCACAAGACAGGGGAGGTGCAGAACAAGAGCAGATCTACGTTCTCTCCCTTTACACCAGCTGAGCTTCTGAAGGGCTGCATCACCATGGAAGAACAACTACAGCAGTGGGAGAATTATCCTTCTGTGCATCGCTACACAGCTCTTGTCGTTTCATCACTGCTCCCATTACGTTGCTTACACTACACAAATGCATATATGTACATTTTCAGATTTCAGGAGCTAGGATTTTGCTATAACACGCACTCTGGGAGCTATGGTAGAAACCTGCCCCATTCTATAACTCCAGGAGAAACAACTCCCACCCAAAAACCACCCCTCTCCCCATCGCCAGCCTGGGGGTACTCAGAAATAACTGGCCAGTGGGAACAATGAAAACAAAACAAAAAGCTTTGTCTTTTCTTCCCTTCTTCAGAAGGTGAGGTACACAAGGCAAATTTAAAGTTAAAATAAACCTTTACACAATCATAGAATAGTCACGATTGGATGGTACCTTTGAGATCACTGAGTTCAACCACAAAAAAAAACCCCAACAAACAAAAAAACCAAAACCAAAAAAAAAACCCGAAACACAAAAGAAAAAAAAAAACCCAACCACAAACCAGCACACACCACACCCACCCTGAAGTGCCACATCTACACGCTTCTTAAATCCCTCCACGGATGGTGACTCCACCACCTCCCTGGGCAGGCTGTTCCAGTGCCTGATCACGCTTTCAGTAAAGTCATTCTTCTTAATATCTAATCTAAACCCCCCCTGCCCCAACTTCAGACCATTTCCTCTGCTTCTGTCATTATTCCCTTGGGAGAAGAGGCCAGCCCCCACCTCTCTCCACCCTCCTTTCAGGGAGTTGTAGAGGGCAAGGACGTCTCCCCTCAGCCTCCTCCAAACTAAACAATGTAAACATGCCCAGTGTTGGCTCACAAATTGTTTGCCTAATATTTAAAATAGCAGCTGTGAGAACCCAACAGGCTCATCATGAACCCCCTCCCGGACCAACAATCAGACTGGGACCCAACAGCAGCTCATTTGAAACGCTTACTAAATTCAGAAACAGTTCAAGTTTCACAGGACTAGCGTTCTGGAAGTATTCTAAATAAGTACCCGCTCTGGAAAAAGTTGTTCTTCTATAGCTACCTGAGGATGAAAAGCCACTCTGCACCTAATGTACACGGCCCACACCATGACCTTCCTTCTAGTTTGTGCCACGCTCACACTGATGGATTAACACCCTGTTTTTCCCAGACACATTTTACAAGTACGTGAACACGCAACACCAGAATTAGTGTGCAGCACAGCTCCTTTTCTGATACAAATTATGCCATGTTTTCTGTGTGGTTTTGCTCTTGCTCGGTAAGAACACCTAGCACTTACGTGATTTGTGACCTCATAGAATGAGGTACCATAACGGTGAGCTGCTGCAGATCTGTGACACCCACCCCCACACCTACCAAGCCAAACCCACTCTGTTTTTCCCCCAAATGGAACTTTTTCTGGACACTGAAAAGCATTTTTGTGAAGCTTGCAAGCAGTTTCACAACACACATTACCACAAGACAGGTCTAGGTCTAGACGGTCCCATACAAGAGAGCCCGGTCGGGCCCGCACTGCGGGACGAAGGGCCTCTCCCAGCCTCGGTTACCGGCGCGCAGGCTAAGCCCGAGCCCCAGGACAGCTCCGACCGAGCGCCGGCATTCTGACAGGAAAGTTGTGCAGCCCGGCCTCTTCCCACCGTCCCTCACCTCCATGGCCCCGTTTCCGTCCCTCACCTCCATGGGCAACCCCGGGGCGGCGGCGATGGGAGCGATGGAGGCGGCGGCTACCAGCAGCGAACATAGCCGCCCCTCCGTCGCGCGGCCATGGCGGGCCGCCTGAGGCGACAGGCGGCCGTTAGCTTCGCGTCAGGGCCAACCGCCGCCCCGCCCCGCGCGCGCCAGGGGATTGGCCAAGCCCGGAGCCGTCTGACCAATGAGAAGCCGCCTCGCTCCCTCGCACCTCCCCGCGCCGCATGACCCTCGCTGTGCTCCACGTGGGCCCTAGAACTCGAGAGCCCGGAGCTAGTCTCACGGCAACAGAGCTTTATTTCTATTGGTCCCTATCCGCTAACGCCACCCAATGAAAAATCACCTCCCTCACCCCTTCCGCCAATGAGGGGCGGTGGAGGCGTTGTTAACCTGGAGACAGCGCCTCCCGACTCCATTGCGGGAGCAGCAGCTTCTGCGGTGGGCGCTGCCCGGGCACCTCCCCTGGGAGCCTGGGGCTGGCACAGGCCTGGCCGCTCTGTCGGGGCAGAGCGTGAGGCAGCCCCGGGCCCTGCCGCCCCCAGGCCCTGTCTCTCCCTCGGGCCCTGTCACCCCCTCGGGACCCATCGCCCCCAAGCCCTGTCACTCCCCTGGGTGCTCTCACCCCTTTGGGCCTTGCCCACCCCCAGGCCCTATCACTGCTCTGGGCCCTGTCATTCCTTGGGGACTTGCCACCCCCCAGGCCCTGTGGCTTGTCTGGGCCCTGTCACCCCTTCAGTCCCTGTCACCCCCAGGCACCATCCCCTCTGGGCCTGGTTACCCTCTCAGGCTATGCCACTTCTGGGCCCTGTCACCCCTTCAGGCCCTATCACCCCCCCAGGCCCCACCACCCTGGCGCCCTGCCACTGCTGGGGCCTTTCAGCCTTGGTCCCTGTCAGCGAGGCTGCTCTCAGCTGCCACCCCAGCTCTGCACCAGGACCTTGGGCCAGACTGCCCTGGCAGCCCTGTGCATCCTCCATGGGAGCAAGAGGAGACCTCCTTTACCCATCACCGGTGACAGAGCAGGTACCAGGGCTGCCAGGCTGAGCCCCTGCTGGGAGCCAGCGGCTGAGGGTGCCCCAAAGCCCCGGGGTGGTGGGAGAATCCACAGGGAACCTGGTGGAAGGGGGAGCCCACCCCAACAGCAGGGTCATGGTCACACCAGACTTTCTTTCGTTAGAATCATAGAATAGTTTGAGTGGGACTAGACATTTAAAGGCCATCGAAGTCCAGCCCCCTGCATGGGCAGGGCCATCTCCAACTGCAGCAGGTTGGTCTGAGCCCGGTCTCAGTGATGCTGCTGGTTTAGATAGTCATATGCTTGGCAGAGTATCAATGTTTTCACTCAAAAGGCCTAAGGAAAACCTAAAAGCCTTGAAGCCAAACCTACTCTTGTTGTCACTTCTCAAGCTATTTTGCTATTTAGCTTTTCCCTTCTCAAGCTATTTTTATGTAATCTAGGGCCATCTCTATTTGGGCAAATAAAGGCAGTGCACAGATAATGACAAAAGCAGCATAGATTTTGTTATGAATTGTGGGCATTTGTGTTGTGATACATCTCCTTTATTTCCAGTTGCTACCCAGCCTCTGGTCTCCTTTCTGGGAGCTGGGGGGGGGGACAGGGAGGTTGGTGGCACAAGCCTGAGGGGCCAGATCCTGCCCAGGGCTCCTTCCTTAACCCACCCTGCCCAGCTGGGGGGTCAGGATGCAGATGTTGTATCTGCTGGAGGTGTCACTCAGGAGACCATGGGAACACAGAGAGGTTGTCAGGGAGGGTTTCAGCTCCACAGCGGGCACTGTCCTCTGCTCCATCCCAGGCTCCCTGTCCCAGGGAGGCGCTGGCTGTGGGGCAGAGTTTCAGGACAAGCCTGCAAAGGTGCCTGGTTCAGGACCTTGTGCCCAAAGCTTCTCGAGGTGCAGTATTGTCACCCGGGGAGACAAGTGGTGGCTGGAGCTCAGGACTAAGCCGACTTGGGCTGATGTCCCCTTTGGTCCCAGATGCAAAGAGGAACCGGTGTGACCTTTGCGTTTGGTTTGGGGAGCTTTGCTTTGCTTCTTTATCCCCCTTGAAACAGTGAAATATCATTTTTTCTCCTTTGAAATGGGGGACTCTGGCCGCTCCACCCTCGCTGTCCCCTCAAGTCAATATTTCTCTAAAAATTCACACATTGTATTTCCAGCATTTGTTTCCGTAAGGGACTCATTCAAGGCCACACCGCAGAGAGATTTGGGAAGCTCTGAGCAGTAAGAACCCCTCCCTCCCCCCCAAATTCTATCATTCAGTGAATTCACTGCTGGGTGAATGCGGCAGCACCAGACTCCTCCTGGAGGACCCTCCAGGCAGACACTTTTCCCAGCTGCCAAGGAAAATGCTGTTTGAGCGGACGCAGGTGTTCACCCATCGGTCTCACCCCAGGAGCCCAGGAAGCAAATCCCCTCCAGCAAGAACCTCCCCGCAGTTACCTGCCCGAAGCCGGGGGGGTTATTTGGGTTATTTGCAATAATTAACAACTGCTTTTCAGAGGTTTTTCCCCATGGCGGTGACTTCTGTCAGGGACAGAGGAACTCTGCTGAGCTGCGGTGCAAGCAGGAGGAACAGGGTCCCACTGGGGGAAACTGGATTCTAGCCCTGTTTTGAGCTGCCCACAACAGATTTAGGCATTGACCCGATTTCTTTACCCATGCTCTGCTCTGAGGCACGTCCGTGGGTCTGGGCTATCCACCCCTTTGGGTGACTGTGTGGAGGTGCCCCTCAGTTTTCCATGAACTTGGCATTCCTCTCAGGGTTATGGTTGACATTGCTGCCTGTTCAAGGCAGCAAACCGGCAGTTAAGATCAATATTAATATTTAATTATGTTGTCAAAGCCGTGTGCAGGAAGCTGACGTAACAAGTTGCTAATGTGTTAAAGCTCACTCCCCGAATTGATTTCCAGGCTGTTGCGGTCGGCATCGCAGACGGTATTGACCCTGCTTTGGAGCCCGTTTGCTGCCTTCTTCCCTCAGAGCAAAATCAAGCCCAAAGACCGGAATTGGGCTTTTGTTCTCCCGCAGAACGTTACAGAGGTCTGTGCACAGGCTGTTTTCATCTCTCAGGGTGAGACAGTTTATCCAATAAAATTTGTGGATTTGAGAGTGACGCACTATTGCAACCCAGCCAAATCCCAGGAGCGTGCTCCATACGGATCCATACCCTGGGATCTGGCTGCAAACCCTCAGTAAGTGCTCAAACGGGCCCAGGCTGCGCCAGTTCTGTGTAGGAACGAGAGCTGCAGGGGGCAGAGACCCCATGTCATGAGCAAAGGCCCAGCATCGGACTCTAGAAGCCCCCAGCCCTCCTTACCACCACAGGAGGTAACTCCAGGCTTTGACATGAGAGACTGGAGTAGCAGCTCTGAGCTCCCATTAGCTGGTGTTCCGGCTCGCAGACACCTGTAATTTATAGCACAAAGCATAAAAACATGCCATTAGTGTGAGCCAGATGCTGTTGAAAGGAAAATCACGGAAAGAAAGCTAAGCCATCGGATGCACTACCGGAGGTGGCCGCGGCACCCCATTTGAAGGAGCTGCTGTGTTGATGCACTGCCGATTTGGAGCTGTTTCAAAGATTTAAAGTCCCTCTTTTTCCCCCCACAGAGCACTTGTTATGGTTTGAAGAACCCACAACAATTTATTTATTCCCACAGGAAAGCTGGGGAGGGACTGGATCAGGGAGGGTGTCACCCTGACTGACTCAGGGTGAGAAGTGCAGCCGTAGCAGGAAGGGTGGTGAGGGACAGGCTGTACCCTCTGTGCTTCGTGGCACTGGAGATACCCAAAGGGGCTATAGGAGAGGAGGGGGAGGCCTTGATCTGGGAGGGGAGCGATAGGATGAGGCAGAAGGGGTTTACCCTAAAAGAGGGGAGATGGAGCTGAGATGTGGGGCAGAAGTTCTTTGGTGTGAGGGTGGTGAGAGCCTGGCCCAGGTTGCC
>JAOTQQ010000011.1:770592-781988 GCA_026546715.1 Gallinago undulata | reverse complement strand
CTAAGGTCTCCCCTCAGCCTTCTCTTGTCCAGGCTCAAGAGTCCCATCTCTCTCAGCCTTTCCTCCTCAGGGAGATGCTCCAATCCCTCCATCGTGGTTGTTGCCCTACGCTGGACTCTCTCCAGCAGTTCCCTGTCTCTCTTGAACTGGGGAGCCCAGAAGTGGAGGCAGGATTCCAGTTGTGGCCTGACCAGTGGGGAGCAGAGGGGGAGAATGACCTCCCTCGACCTACTGGCCACACTCTTCCCTCTACAGCCCAGGATCCCATTGGCTTCTTGGGTTGCTTAAGAATTATTACACGTTAAGAAAGGAATATGAATGAAGCAGAGCATTGTTTTGTACCTGTGTTGAAGATATGACCAAACCCCAGTCCTTGCCTGGCTGGCTGTGGAACGATGTAGTAGAACAGAGAGGACTGAGAGGAGAATGATTCTGTGAGGTTCTGTGAGAACAAGGGATGCTCAAGGGAGCTGCTGCCTGAGGGAGGACGAACAAGGGAGAGCTGCTCTGTCTGGAGAGACAGGGCTGAGGACACAGGACAACCCAACGTCACCCCAGGAGGCCTGGGAGAGAGGGGACACTGACACTCTTTGCTGTCTCTCAGCGATAAGCCCTGGGGACACAGTGAGGCAGGAGGTGGCTCGGGACAGGGCAGGTGTGTGGTCGGTAGCAGAGGTGTGAGCCGGGTGCTGGAGGGAGCTCTGGGTCCGAGGGGACCCAAGGAAATTTGTGGCAGAGAAAAATCCACTGTGGATTCTTCAACACACAAGAGCAATCCCTGAACTGGGTGGTTGGAAGGCTGGGAGAATCGTTTGCCCAATAAGCTGAGTGTGACTGTCTCCTCTCCCTGTCGTGGTGCCTCCTCCTGCCCGATGGCTGAACCCCAACATGGAGTTGGCTGGACACGGGTCTGACCTGGCAGAACTTCTGCTCTTCTTATTTCTGTTCCCTTTCGTTCTACGGCGCTGCAAGTTTGAAATGATTTCTTGTTTTTTGCAGGTAAATCAAAGACCAAGGAGAACCGCCAGTCCATCATCAACCCCGACTGGAACTTTGAGAAAATGGGCATCGGGGGCCTTGACAAAGAATTCTCAGATATTTTCCGACGAGCTTTTGCTTCTCGAGTTTTCCCACCTGAAATTGTGGAGCAAATGGGTGAGTGTGACGGGGAGCAGCACGGCCGGGGCGCGGGATACGGGTTTGTAGAGCCTGGATCTCAACTCACGACCTCAGGGTGCGGTGACACGGCAGCTCCTCGGGGATCTGACAGACTGACACAGCCTTTTCGTGCCTCGCTCCAGAGTATTTTGTACTCTTGGTACTTGGTGAGAGAGAGGGACAGAGAAACGACAGGAGTACTCAGTGTGAAATGTCTGGACGGATGAGATACGGGGTTTAACTGGGTACTTTGCTCTTGGAGCTCAAACCCTCCCTATTCCTTTTAATGCTTCATTTTTTCACTGCAGTGAGACCAAAAGCTCCTACTCCTGACTTACTCCAGTGTGCAGTTGATCCAGGGCAAAGGGAATTCTGTTTTAACGATCCCTCCGTGTGTATTAAATGTCTGCTGTCCTGGCAGTTGTGCTATGAACCAGTGTCCCTCCCGCGGCATCACCCCGATACCCGCGGTGTCTGGTGGGACCTGTGCTCGGTCGGATGTGAAGCGCTGGAGAGGATGCCCAGGCTGTGGCACATCTTGGGGTTTGTGACATAAAAGCACAGATTCTAAATATAAATCTCTTTTCGGGGTCGGGGGAAGGAAAGGCAGTCCCATTACTTTGTAAACATGTGCTGGCAGGCGGATAAATGGTTCTGGTTTTAATTTTTTGTAAGCAGTGTGCAGCTGCAGGTGTCTTATTTTGTCACATAAGGAGGCTGGGGATGTTTTAGCTGGTCCTTCTTCTCTAAATACGATCCCCGTGGGTTCGAATTTAAACTTGGAATCCATAGCTGTATAATTTCTGTGTATGTTTATATTTCTTGATTCCCCCTTCCCTCTCCCCACAAGTGAAGCAATCAAGATTTTGATTACAAAACAGATTTTCGGCAGAAGACACATCCTGTTTGTGTGGGGCAGGGTGAAGTGTGGCCGTTTCCAGGGCTTGTGGAATTGATGTTAAACTTCCCCGTGCGAAGTTTAAGGCGTGTTAGGTCTTACCTTAGAGAGAGACATTCAAGGTGAGGCCCTGGAGACATTCAAGGTGAGGCTCGATGAAGCCCTGGGCAACCTGGTCTAGTTGGAGGTGTCCCTGTGACTGCAGGGGGGCCAGACTAGATGACCTTTGAAGGTCCCTTCCAGCCCAGATGATTCTATGATTCTATTCTAGGATTTGAACACTTATGGAGAAACACTAAAGAAACCCTGTAGGCTAAATCCACTGAGCACACGATTCTCTGCTGCCTTTTCTCTCCGTATCGATCCGAGAGCCGTGGCCTTTGGGGGCTGATCTTGGGTCTCTTGGGTTTTGTGGCCGAGAGCGAGTCACAGCTTCTCTGCCTGAGGATATCACGTGCTTGAATTGGTTGAATATTTAGCTGCTCTGCAGAGAGAGGAGGTGAGAGAAATGGTGTTGGCTGTGGAAAGAGAAGCCTTTACCTGGGACGCTGTGCCCGATTCAGAGCTGGCCTTGGGGTGGACCAACATCCCGGAATTGAAATATTTTTGCCTTTTGAAGCAACTATCGTAGATATTCATGGCTGCAGCACAGAGTCCTTAACTGTGACCATCTGTGGCGGTAAAAGATTTAGACTTTGGGAATTCTTGTCAGTGTCTCTGGGCTGTGCTGAGAACTCTGTTCACTGGAGGTAATGAGCTTGTTTCCATTTTGCTGTGGCTTCACCCAGGCTGGCTGAGCAGTCATGTCACACGTTCCCTCGGTGTTACCATTACTGAATTAACCCAGGCTCTCTGGTGACGATGGCAGGAGGTGACATGGCTGTGGAGGACCTGTGTGTCCGTCACATCCATCGGGTTCCTCTGGAGAAGGTCAGGACCTGGCTGAGGGCAGGCTGGGGCCGGGGAGCCACTCGGCAGGGTGTGAGCTGCTCAGGTGGTTCCTCTCACTAATTGGTGTTGCTTAATACAGGAAGAAAAAGATTCTCTGAAGGACCACTAGTATTTGGATTACCCTGGGCAATGAATTAAAGGTGTGCCATATTATTTATATAAATACATATAGCCTTACTTGTGCGTGTTTACACACATATTACACAAAGAAACATTTTTCTGGTGAGAGGTTGCTCTCCAAGCAGAGCTCTCCAGCTCTGATTAACCCCAGGGCGAAAGAGCTTATCTGAAATTTGAAAAAACAAAGCTTTCTGACATTCATTTTCTTTGCCTTAGTTATAACTTGCTCTTAACTATATTTCAGATCTGAAATGTCAGGGTGACAGCTCCTCACCTTTGTGTATAATTTATTGGGAAAGGAAAAGAAAGAATTTTTTGCTCTCTGGTGCTCCACTGCTCACCCGGTTCTGGTTTCTGCCCGGTGCTCACAGACAGCAGCTTCCATGCCAAATGCAATAAATATTTCTGTCCCGTAAGTGCACGGAGGCTGTGCAGACCCTGCAGAAATCGCTTGCAATTTGTGTGTGGTTTATCTAACTTCCACGGAATGTTCTGGGGTTGGAGCATATAAATCAATGTTAGTTAAACCGTATCATCCGAGGGTGTAAATGTGACTCTGCTGCTACAATCTTTGGTTTATCCAAGAAAAGAAATCTGAGATCAGCTTCAGCTGGTCATTAACCCCTGCCGTGTCCCCTGCTGCCCTGGGCAGGGACACTTTGCTTTTCCCACACCTGTGTCTGCCACCTCTGCTGCCTTGGGCTCGCAGGGCTCTGTCAGGAGCCAACACAGTTGGAAGCAAAAAATACTACTAATAAAATTCAATGTCTGGGGTCAGTGTTGAAGTCAATCATCTCGCTGCCGGCCTGATGTGCCATCTCTGCGTGATGCCCGGGTGGCAAGAGGACACAGTGGGCAGCAGGGGAAGGTCACTTTGGAACCACAGTGGGACCTTCATCAGTTTAAGCCGATTGCTTACGGCTGCAGTTTGCTGGAGATTCCTTAGCATGATGAACGTTGGTGATGCTGTTCTCTGTCGCCTGATGCTTGTCTGCCAACTGGAAATAAATCCTTCTCGGGATGAGGATTGGGAAAGGTGTCCTGAAACAAAAGGTGTCCTTTGGTGCCCCCCATGTCCGTGAGGCCCCCCTGTCCTGCCAGTGACAGCGCTGAGGAAGGAGCACCCCCAGGCAGGGTGCTGATGGGGGTAAGGTGGGAGTCGCTTTCCGAGGACATCCCTACAGAAGCCGTGTTTCCAGGGAATCCTCCTCCTTTCCAAGCCCTTCCCGGATCCCCTGATGCCCAGCTCGCAGCGAAGCCGCGCAGCCTCGTGCTGAGCTGCAGGCTGGTGCGGTTGCTCTCTGGTCAAAGCATTCTCTTGCTCAAAACTAAAGCGCCTCCTTTTATTTGATGAATATTCTATTTTTCTAAATTGTTCCTGCAGATAAGCCCTTTCCTCACATCCATGTTTAATGCTATTTTTTCTGCTGAGGCTTTGAACTCAGCTCATCCAATGGCTTGTGCTGTTGTCTAACATTAAGATTGCAGAATACTTATTATAATACTCTTCTCTCTTTTTTTTTTTTTTCTGACTTCAACAGATATTTAGCCATTTGAATGAAAGTTTTTGATATTTGGTGCCTGGGGCTGTAAATTTTAACAAAATTGAGAAGCAGCATTTTCTAAGACCTGAGAAGAAAACACTAGTACTGACTCTTTTTCTTTTTAAAGAACGCTGTGGTGTCTCCGTGCGGTGGAATGTGATCTTGACTTTCAGCAGGGAAGTGATTTTTCTGACTTGGGTGGCACATTAGTTGTTGTAGAGGCCACTGAAAGAGCTGATCCCATAGGTATGTGTTGTTACAGTTTAATAACAGGTATAGAAATGTTTGGTATTTGGGATGATGTTCCTTTTAAGAGATTGAAATGGAACCCGAATTCCCCATCCTATCCTGTTACTGTCAATAATTAGGTTAAATCAGGCTTTTCCAAGGTGTTTTCTATTTTCTGTTAAGATGTTAACTTGTCCTCTGACCTCGTGGGATCCACGGGTTTCATTGCTCGGTGTTTTTTAAATACAGCTCATTATGTGACAGTGAAGTGTTGACAAAACACAAGGTGAACCTTCAAATTAGCAGATACTCATATTATTTTCTTTCTTGGCTTCTGCCTGTGAAGTGGAGCCTTATCTTTTAAGCTACCTTAAAAATTAATAAGTTAATATTCTTGAAGTACTGAGATGCTATAAGAGACAAGTGATTTCATCGAGTCTGTTCTTAAAATAGGGTAATTTTAATGAAAAATCAGGGTCAGGCATGTCTAACCCGTAACTGAGGTGACAGAGATGCCAGAACCCCCCAAAGCAGCTCGTTCCGCTCCTTAGAGCATCAGCCCTGGCAGGATTTTCCCGGTGTTTATTCTCGGTCTCGCAACACTTCACCAGATATTGTCATTTCTTTTATGTTTTTGGAGGAGGCTTTTAGGTAATTGTCTGTTCCTGTTCCTCTTCAGCGTTCTCAAGGCTGGATCTCAGGTTCTTACACCATTTCTCGTAACCCCTCCATCACAGTGTTGTTTCTCTTCCCTCGGTCCTTCTTCACTGCGTAGGAGTGTGATGGCCAGAACGGGGCATGGTAACAGAACTGCTAATCAATTCCAGGATAATTAGCGAGTTTTGGCTGTGCCGGGGTGTACGTGCCCGATTATAATCCTCAACATGATGATTTCTTTGTTTTGCAACATGCAGTTAATTATTCCTGCCCCAATTTAGAAACTTGTGCATCAAGTTACGTTGTTTTTGAATGAATTTAATCCTGCCCGTCAGTGTATTTGTAGATCTTGGCTTTGTGATGTGGGGATTTAGTAGGTGCGTTCTGTTCCATCTTCCTGGCTATTACTGAAAGCACCCTGTACCAGTAAATTCAGGAATTTTTCTTGTGTGCTTTGAAGTTTGTGGGGTTTTTTCCATCCACTTTCCGTCTGCCTTTATCAGCCTGTGCTTTTCCTACCTGTTTATGAAGATGTACAAGATCTATTTATATCTTTATGAAGGTCTAAGTCTTCTATTTTCCTTTATTTGCTTTTCCAACCCCTCTGTGTGTGACCCCCTCCCCTTTCCTGGAGGGAAGTTGTCTCAAGGCTGATCTGATAAATTCCTTTTGGCTGTTTTGTATCCTTTTTTTTTTTTTTTTCCTACCTACTTAAAAAGACATTGTGCTGGAATTTCCCAGCAATGAAGTTAGTGATAGGTCTGTACCACACGATCAGAAAATAGTTGGGATTGAAAGGGATCTCTGGAGATTTAGTCCAACCCTGTGGCTCCCTTTTCCCTTTATAACCTTATGGATGACGTTCCCTTTCTCTCCTCGCTGTCTCACCCGCCCTGTCCAAGGTCTCAGTGACTCTGAGATGATTCCACCTGCTCTGAGTGCTCTTGGGTGAAGTTTGTGTCCAGATAATCTGCAAATATCTAATATTCTTGTTGGCTGTTTCTTGTTCTTTCCCTACCCCTATTTCATATTCTTGCCCATTTGAACTTGGCATTTTCTGTTGTTGGCTTTTCTTTATTGTGAAGTGGAACGATGCTTTCCTGGGTCTTCTCCTGGTGTGACTATCAAATGAAGTGCTCTGCTCACCCTGAAGCATGTGTTCCCTGTGGCCAGTGAGGCTCAGTCTGGGCCCTTAACTCTTCCCCATGGATCTGGAGAGACCTCTGTGTGCCCTTTCTTTGGGGAGCACAGCTAAGAACTCGCTGATACCTGTCTCTTCCCTCACTTTCTTAAAACCATTGAGCTTGACTTCAGGCCACCCAAGCATCCCCTGTATTGGGTATTCCAGAGACTGGAAGGAACTGAAGAAGCTGGTAAGGTGAGGAAGGGTTGTGCGTGGGAGGATAAATGGCTGATAAACAATTGCAGGAAGAGCTGCTCCCCACTCATGGTGGAGGAGACCTGCAGAGCTGTTTAGTGTGTTCATGGATGACTTGGGAAAGGATCTAAGCTGAAGACTGAAGTGCAGTTGGAGTCTGATGGGTGCACCCATGGGTGCTGTGGAAGCTGAAGGTGGCCCATGGCATCATGAGGCCACTCGCCATTCTCTTTGGAAGATTATTACAGTCAGGAGATGTTCTTGAGGACTGGGAGAAAGCAAGTGTCACTTCTGTCTCCATGAAGGGCAAACAGGAGGAGCCAGGTACTCCAGGCCTGTCTGCCTCAGTCTGTGGGAAGGTGATGGAGCAACTAACTATGGAGACCATTTCCAGACAACCAAAGAATGGGAAGGTGATCACGAGTGATCAGCATGGTTTTATGAAGTAGGTATTGTGTTTAATGACCCTGATAGCGTTCTACAAGGAAATGACTAGCTCATGGGATGAGGGGAGAGCTGTAGATGTTTGTCTCTAATGTATCAAGGCTCTCAACGCTGTCTCCTGTAACAGTCTCGTAGAAAATCTGGTGGAAGATGCACCAGGTAAAGGGGCAGCACAGTGGACTGAAAACCAGCTCAGCTCTGCTGGGCTTGAAGAGCTGGGATCAACAGCACAAGGCCCGTGTGGAGGCCAGTCACTGGTGGTGTATCCCACATTCATAGTGGGGCCAGGAGTGTTTAACCTTTTCACTGATGACCTGGGTGATTGGATGGGTTGTACCCTTAGCACATCTGGGGATGACACACCACTGGGAGGAGCAGCTGATGCTCTGGGAAGCCTGCTCCAGGGTGATCTCCAGAGGTCCCTCCAACCTCAGCTCCTCTGTGGTTCTGCAGAAGGACTTTCCAAGACCGAGTGACTTGGCAATAAAACAACAAACGAGACCTCATGGTGAGCGGTGAAAAATGATGTGCAGGAAAATCACAACTTGTGAGATGCTGGTGCTGCTGATTTTCCACTTGAGCAAAATTTTGGGGCTGTAGGAGATCTACAAAAACAGGTGCTCAAAGGTGCAGTAGGGGTCAGTCAATTCCTACTTGAACTTGGAAATTATTAAGAAAAATTAAATAAAACCTCACAAAATAGAATATAATAATGCCACTGTGCAAACCTATAATTTCTTCATGTATTGAACTGCTGGATACAGTCTCGGTCTTGGTCTTTCTATCAGAAAGGATGCAGTAAAACTGGAAAAACTTTGGAGGAGGGTATCAGGATGGTCGGATCAGAAAAGCATCTGTACATGGAGGGGATTAGTTTGAAGATCTTCAGCCTTGGCAAGAGACCAGTTGGAGGGGATGAGAGAGAGGGATTCACAGTTCTGCATGGCCAGAGAAGAAAAATGTTCTCTTTCAAGGCAAGGATGTGGAAATGTGAAGGGAAGGTTCACAGGTGGCTTAGAAGGAAGGGAAGGGGCTGCAAGGGATTTCTGTGTCGATGGCCATAGTCCTCGCCAGGTACCGAGGGGGCTTTTGCTCTCACTACACGAGGCTGAGGTGAAGGTGTTGGTTGGGAGGCACCGTCACCACCAACTTTCTCTCAAGCTGGAAGACCAGGTCCTGAGACATCTCGGTTCCCCCGTTGCGTTGGTCCTTGCTGACCCTGTAATGCTCTGGGGGAAGCGCTCCGTAAGGCGCTTAGGAATTACATCATGTTGACTTTTGAAGTAGACAGAAACAGTCCAGTTTTATTCCAAAAAGTAGCAAATGCTGATGAGATTTATGGCCGTGAACATCCAGGTGGGATGAGGCTCTGAACATCGGTGCTGAGTTCAGCGATCTGTCTGACAGCTCTGCCCATTCTCTGTCTTAACTTAGTGACATTTTTGTAGCCCCTCTGTTAAGAGGCAGAAGCATTTACTTTTTTTTTTTTCTTCTCAGTGGCAACTTCTTTTAAAGAGTGGTTTGTTTTGTACATACTTTTATCAAAATCCCTTCTTCTGAGAGCCGTGATTGTGTTTGTGTAGCCAACGGCGTTCCGTTGGAAGCTTCTCTAAAGCTGATTTATTTTCATTTTTATCATATTCCATCAGAAATTGATAGATGTCCTGCCATTGCCATAAATCTGGTTATTCCCTCCTCATGTATAGGTGCGCGTTAGACTTCTCACAGCCCAACACGGTGTGATGAGAGAGCTTTTCTGGGAGGAATTGTGACCTGATTGGCTTCTCTCGACAGCTCATCCGATGGATCAAACAGACCTGGCTGTTGAGAGTCCACTTAAAAGAAACCCTTCTGTTTCAGGGTCAACCCTTTGCCCGTCTCAGCTCGGAATTAAAAGCAGAAACAAGTTACTTGAGCCTCGCTCACGTCGGTAGCGCATAAATCCTGCGGGAGGATTAACTGGAGGGGGCTGGAGTGATGCTGGGCGTCCCGGGGGGAGGAGGGGAAATTCCACCCACCTCTATTTTGGGGGGAATTCTGTCTGTGGGGCAGGTGAGGGCTGGGATCCCTGAGCTGACCCACGTGAGGATTAATGGGCAAAGATAAGGATCTCTCCCTCGTGTTTGGGATCAGTGGAGATTCCCCGTAGGTGCCTCCGAATGATACAGTCACACCAGAATGCTTTGATTTTAATTAAAAGGGGAATTACACTCCCAAGTAGAAAATCCCTGTTACACTAAAACATCTCTTCTGATCTTTCAAAACCAAAAATGAACAGTGAGAACTGAACAAATAAACATCTTATCTTCAGGTAGGTGACATTCTGCATCAAAAAGGTGTTTGATTTCTCGTGGTTAACACTAATAATTCTCCCATTCTCACCGCTTTTAATGATTTTTTCCCTAATATTTTATGTAGAATATTTCCCAGATTTGGTTTATATTAGTTCCTGGTAACGTACATCTTCAGCCTCTAACTGTATGTCATTAAATTGCATAATTAAGTGTCATGTTCCAGGAATGACCTTTGATTTGGAGTCCTAACGGTGAGCTTAAGGAGTCAGAGATGTCTGCGCTGCTGATAATTGCTGGTTATAAGATTCCCATAATAATATTGACATTTGGGCTGCGCTGGTGAAATCAGCAAAGGGGAGATAAACTTAATCAAAATTCCTGCCCGGCCCAGAGGATCCCGCTGGGGTTTGAGACGTAACATTTGGGGTTTGTCATCACTTTTTTATTTTAATAAAGTCCCACTTGTGTTTAAAAGTTTAATTTCGGCCAGGTGAGGGTGGCTGTAGGGAGATCTCTGCTGGCAGAGCTTGGGGCAATGTTATTGAAAGAGGAACTACTTGCTGTGGTTTCAGTAATGTTCTTCCCCCTGATGAGCCCCAGCTCTCGATGTTGTCCATCCAGTGGCAACCAGGGCTGGTGGCAGCTGGTCAGCGATGGCTTTGTTCCTACGTGGGGGGCACACGTGGGGCATTGAAGCCCAAGCGTGGGCCCCCAGTGCTGGCCGTGCTCACCTCGGTGATGGTGGGTGCTTGTATTGTCTTTGTGTCCCAGAGCTGGTCCTTCTGCTCCACAGGGGTCTCTGGTCGTATTTAGAGGGGTCCAAGGCCCTGTGTCCCCGAGCCATCCCCCTGTGACCTCCCAGTTTGCCTTTTGCTCTCCGGCTGTGCCTGCTCTGGGCGATGGGGGATCGGGGGCAGCGTGTGAGCCCTTCCCTAACGTGGTCACCCGGAGCAGGGGAAATACTTGGGCTTTTCAAGAACTTGAGTTTCCTTAGGGCTGTAGAGGAGAAGCTTCCAGTGGCTGTAACTGGGTTGTGCCCCCTTCGAGTAGAGAGATTGTGAATTGCAGGAAAACTAAGGAAAAAACCAACCATAGGACTCTGTAGTTGCATCTGGTTTTTGAAGGTGTCGTAGAGACAAAGGACACTCTGCAGCACCATTTTCCTGCCTCTTGGAGGGTGCTCCCAGGCCCGTGCGTGTCCCTGTCCCCCGACCTGCCAGACCCGGTGAGAGCCTCGTGGCCCGAGCGCGACGGGGCTGCCTGGGGTTTCCCTTCAGAGCATCACTCATCGGCCACATCCTGCCCTGAGCTGTTTGGCTTCATGGGTGATCGTCTTCCCCCAGGAACCAGCCGAGCGGTGCCTCTCGTGACATGGATTTGACAGGAGTAGCTTTTCACTTATTTACGCCTCATTCGTTCCTGTGTGAAATCTGTCTTTTCTGACAGTGAATGTTTATTTTTTTTTGACTCATAGATGCCTGAAAGTTGAATAATGAATTCTTCTTAGCTCCATCTCATGAATTTTGCAGGAAAATTTTTACCTGCAGAGAATCACGGAACCCCAGAATGATACGGGGCTGGAAGGGACCTGTGGAGACCATCCAGCCCAACCCCCTGCCAGAGCAGGGCCACCCAGAGCAGGTCCCTCAGGAACGTGTCCAGGTGGGGTTGGAATGTCTCCAGAGAAGGAGACCCCACCACCTCTCTGGGCAGCCTCTGCCAGG
>JAOTQQ010000011.1:717240-727886 GCA_026546715.1 Gallinago undulata | reverse complement strand
GTGTGGTGGGAGGTGTCCCTGCCCAGGGCAGGGGGTGGCACTGGGTGGGCTTTAAGGTCCCTTCCAACCCAAACCACACTGTGACTATGATTATTAGTTTTTTTTTTCCCTTCAGACAGGTCTGAAGCCAAATTGCACTTAGAAGCATCATTAATGTAGGGGAGAAGTTGCAGAAACATCCACAAAATTAACCACGGACAGGAGAAGGTGTTTTTACGTGACAAAATCTGGATCTTTGTCCAAACCATCAAAGGGTGGTTGGTGAGAACCTGGGTGGGGGAGGACGGGGAGGCCGAACCCTGCTTTAGTCTGGGCATCCCGTGTTGTACGCGCGTGTGCGGTGGCACTCTGTAAATAAAAACCCCAGCGTTCGGCTGAGAGATCTCTATTTCTACGTTTTTCCGTGGTGTTTCATCCCCGTGGCTGTCGCTGTGTGGAAGCAGCTGGGAGAGGAACCACTGCTCCCATCGGCGTCGGTCAGCAGGACGTAAAGGCCCTCCGGAGGCAAAACCACACAGGCTGGCAAATTCATGTTTTTGGTTTTTTACCTTCTCTTTATTGATGTACCACAAAAAAAAAAAAAAAAGCAATTGAAATATATTTTTCTCCAAATATATATATTTATATAATATATAATCTTAGTTAACTCAAGTATATACATTGTATAATAAATAATGCTTATAAAAAGAGAAATTTTCTGAATATAAAATAAAAAAAAATCGACCTCTACAACTTTATACAAAACTTTGGATACAGCAGATTGATGGAAAGAGATCTTCCCTTCAGTGCTAGAATACCTGGCTACAGTAAAATAATTACAAGGCAATAAATGTTCTATTTAATATTAAATACCTTTTCTTGATTAAAAAAAAAAAACAACAAAACCCAAACAAACAAACAAACAAGGGATTTTTGTTTAAAGTCAGGTACTTGGAGTCTGGCCGGACACAGAGTTTAATATATACTTTTAAATAGAAAGCACGTCAGAAGGCGGCTTATTTCTGAACGGGGGGGTTGTTTCTCGGAGCTCTCCTCTGGGTTATCATTTTCGGAAGCTGCTGCTGCTGCTGGGACCCAGGAGCTCCTCGTCCTGCTCTGCAGAGGAGGGGCTGGGGCGTTTGCTCTGGTTCTCCCCGGCCGCAGGGTTGGGGGACAGGACCCTGCTCGTTTGTTTTATTGCTCTTTGCGGTGCCGCCCACAGCGGAGGGAGTGGAGACGTCACAGCTTCAACGGTTTGGGTGTATTTCTGTGTGAAGTCACTGATGCCTGAGGAGTGGCGTGGGAACGGGGTTATTGGTCCTCGTCACCTGCAGAGGAACCCACCAGAACAGAGATAATATTTGTTTTTTTTTTTAATTTCAGGGGTCAATACACCATGAAAACCGAAGCCCCAAATGAGGGGGGATGTGGTCTGGGGAGCGGGTGGAGGGATGAGTGCTGGTTCTTCTGCACCAAGATGGGTGATGGGGGTTGTGTGGTCACACCTGGGGCCAAATCCCTGTTGATGGTACGGAGCTTCTGTGCTTGATGTGGGCCCCTTGGGAGGAAACTGCTGGTAACTCAGGAAATCCCATGGGAAGGAAAGAGTCTGCCTGGGATGGTGCTGTCAGATAAAGGTCTCCCTTCCCCCCTCTGCCCTCTCCTTCCCTTTGCTGGATGGATGGGCTGCCCAGGGCAGTGGTGGAGTCACCATCCCTGGAGGTATTTAAGAGGTGGGCAGATGTGATGCTGAGGGACACGGGTCAGTGGTGGTTTGGGCAGTGTTGGGTTGGTGTTGGGACTAGATGATCTGAAACAAGAACAAGTCTGTCTCTGCCTTGAGGAGAAGACTTGGACAGAGATTTCTTCTTACCATGGCTTCTGTCTCCCTGTCCTGCTGATGCTCAGGGCTGGTGGCAGCTCACCTGGTGGGTGCCCTGTCCCCAGAGAGATGCTCTAAGCTCACCCTGGGATGTGAAGTCATATTAGGGAAGACTTAGTAAATAGGTGCTGGATGGATCTGCCCAGATCCTTCAAAATCCCCCCTGGGCAGCTGCGTGGTGAGGAGGCCTCTGGAGTGGTGGTGTCCCTGTGTCAGAGGTGTCCACCTCACCACATGCCCTCTGCTCCTTCCCTGGGCCAAATGCCAGAGGATCCGCTCTGGGCTCCATTTTCCTGCTGCCCTCCTCAGGGGGGTCCTTTGAGATGCTTCGGGGTGGTGGGGGGTAGACATGGCAAAGGGGAGGCAAGAGGCAGGACGGGGTGAAGGGCTCTGTTCTCCTGCTCCAACAGGTTTGTTTCTCCAACCTCATCTCCTTGGAGCAGGAGGAAGGAGCCTGGCTGGTGTGGGGAGCTGGCTCCTTTCCTCCTCCTCCTCACCACATCTGAGAGCACGATGGCCATGCCAGCAGGCAGGGGAGCCTCTACTTGCTCAGCTTTCATCCCATAAAACTAATTTCCACCTGAACCCCCCATATTGACATCTACATGGACCAGAACCCCAGAGGAGGACAGGGCTGGAAGCTCTGTGGATGCTGTGTCAGCAGCACATGGACTGGTGTGGCTGTGCCTCGCTGGGACCTCTGCCATCCCTGCTTCTCCACAGACGATCTGTCACCCCAAACAGCCCAAGAGAAGCCAGCAAACCAGGATCTAACGTGTCTGCACCACCAGGTCGAGCGTGGGACCTCCTTGCGTGGGTGAGATGCTGAGAGCCTCCTCCACAGCGCTGGGGCGGGCTGTGGGAGGGTCTGCCCTGACCAAGGGCGCTGGGATTGTTTTTAATGCCATCCTCTGAAGTGCGAGGCCACCATGGGGGATGGAGGGGCTGATCACAGGGTTGATGGACCCCTCGGCCCTGCTCTGGAGCAACCTCCCGTCGGCTGGAGACCTCCCTACGCTTACTTGCAGGTGTGGACGTCGTAGACGCGTACGCACTCCTGGCAGCTCACGTAGCAGCACCAGTGGAAGATGCAGTGACACTTCTCCTTGCGTTTCTCAGTCCTGGTGTTGTGGCCACGACCGCAGCACAGCAGGTCGCAGCCGTCGATCCCGTGGGAGGTGACGTTGCACGTTCTGTCCCTCGTCCCAAAGGAGCCCGTCTCTGGGTTGGGCTCACAGAAATTGGGGGAGTTCTCGTAGTAGACCAGATCCCGCTCCGTCGGCGGCTTGAAAAGAGCGTACTTGGCCCTGAGAGTTTCTACCCATCCCCGAGATTCCCGGTGCTTTTCCACCACCATCTCGGAGGCGCTGTCGTATTTATCCTTCAGGTAGTCACCGATTGCCCGGAAATCGGGCTGGGCCCACCAGCAGGTCTTGACCTCACAGCTTCCTGAGAGACCGTGGCACTTGCACTTCAGGTGCATGTGGTCCAGGATGGTCTGTCCAGGGGAGAGAAGACAAGGTGGTCAGCAGAAGCTTACGGTGCCCGCGTTCGCTTTCTGTCTCCTGCTGTGGCTACCTGGTTCTGAACATCTGATCTGAGCTTGGGCTGGAGAGCGCAGGCTGGGGTGGTGCATGGGAACCTGAATGTATGGCAGAAACATCTCCAGGTGGAGACCTTGCTCTAGAAAAGCTTGGTGAGATGGGCAGCTGCTCTAAACACCTCTCCAATCCCATCCAGTCCCATCTAACCTAAAACCATAACCCGATTCTTTCAGTGGGGTCCTCCCCGTTGTCTCTGTGTGGACAATCAGAGCCCAGAGAAGCTGGGGGCTGAGGATGTCTCTGACACACGTGGATGTCAACTGACCCCCTTGTCCTGGCTTTGCTAAAATCCCTTCATTTTATGCCCCGAGTCTGACAGTTTGCACTAAGACGTAAATGAAATTGTGAATCTAAGGACATGACGCTCTCTCATCCCCAGAAACCTCCTCTGTGTGGAGCAAAATCATCACTGATTTTTTTTTTTAAATTGCTAGAGTTGGGGAGTGGTTTTTTTTTACCAGAAGCTGTCGGTTATTAACACAAATTAGAGATTCGAGCTTCTGCCCTTCCACCTCTGCCCATGATGGTCTGGAAGAGTGATACCTAGTGTTTGCTTCACAGGGTTAAAGCACGCTGGGTTTGCAGGTGACCCAGAGCAGGCGGTGGCCCAGGGACCTGCTGCCAGCGAGAACAGAGTAGAATATTTGGGTTGGAAGGATCTGACATCCATCATCAGTCCAAGGAATCACTGGGTGGGACAATGTTACGGTGGGGAACAAGCAGGAAGGAGCAGCTTGGGAGGAAAATCCTTTTCACTGTTGACCTGAGGTCTTGGGCTGTTGAGGTGGGTTTCTATGTGCTGACTTGGGAGATCAAGGCAATTTGCTGAGGACATGAAACTGGGAGGAGTGGCTGACACACCATCCGCTGTGCTGCCATGGACAGGCTGGAGAGCTGGGCCCAGAGAAACCTAATGAAGTTCAACAAGGGCAAGTGCAAGGTCCTGCACCCAGGGAGGAATAACCCTCTCACCAGGACAGGTTGGGGGTGACCGGCTGGAGAGCAGCTCTGTAGAGAGGGACCTCAGAGTCCTGGTGGACAAGAAGTTGCCAATGGGCAAACAATGAGCCCTTGTGGCGAATGGTGAAGGCGAATGGTCTCCTGGGGTGGCTAGCAGACGGAGACAGGTCATCCTCCTGCTCTGCTCTGCCCCAGTGAGGCCACATCTGGAGCACTGGGTCCAGTTCTGGGCTCCTCAGTTCCAGAAGGATGGGAAACTACTGGAAAGGGTACAGGAGAGGCTACAAAGATAATCAAGGGAGTGGAGCATTTCTCTGCTGGGGAGAGGCTGAGGGACTTTTGGAGAAGAGCAGACTGAGAGGGGATCTCATCAATGCTGAGCTGAAGTGTGGGTGGGAAGAGAATGGGGCCAGGCTCAGTAGTGCCTGGTGACAGGACAGGGAGCAACGGGCACAAACTGGAACACACTGGAATTCTGTCTGAACATGGGGAGGAACTTCTTTGCTGTGAGGGTGGCAGATCCCTGGCAGAGGCTGCCCAGAGAGGTGGTGGAGTCTCCTTCTCTGGAGACATTCAAACCCACCTGGACGTGTTCCTGTGGGACCTGCTCTGGGTGGCTCTGCTTTGGTAGGGGGTTGGACTGGGTGGTCTCAGGAGGTCCCTTTCAACCTGACCATTCTGTGATTCTATGTTCCCACTGGAAGCAAGGAGTGTTTTAGCTCTTAACCCCCACCCACCTGTTTGGAGAGAGTGGAAATGCTGTGCCTTGAAAAATAATCCTAGAAATCTCCTGTCTGGGCATTATTGTGGTCCCATTATGTGGTCCCAGTCTGGGGAGCCAGACTGAGCCATTGACGCAGACCTGGACAACCAGCCCTGGGCACTCACCGTCCTGCCGGCCTCGTTGTTGTGTCTGTTCATGGCTGAGCGGGCGTCCGGCCGGTTCTCTCGGGCATCTGCGAATTCCCGGGACACCAGCACCCCAAAGTCGGCATCCTCGCTGCATCCCCCCCATTTCCAGCCATCTCCTGGAGGTCCTTTGTGGTGGGAGTCGCAGCCGCAGATCGTGGAGGTGCCCTCGGCACAGGAGCGGGTCACGGCGAAGGCCACCCCTGCCGACGCGATGGCGTGGACGAAGGCAGACTCTCGCGTGGCTGGGAAGAAAGAGAGTCCATGGGATTATCAGTCAACGTAACGCCTTTGTGTTCCTTCCCAACCTCCTTCATCATCTGCATCTCATGAGCAAGCAAAAAGTTATTATATTAATCTTTTAATAAACATTTTCTGAACCAGGTGGTGCTGGCATGGCCTTCAGCAGCAGGCAGCAGGAGAAGCGTGACTCCAGCTCTGCGTAGGACAAGCACAGAATTTCCTCCAAATACAACGGTGCAGGATCTGACCCCACACAGGTGCACAACACATCAGTAAGAGCTTGAGGGGCCTCAGAAAAGAGTTACTGGGGTAATTGCTGGTCTGGAAACCCATAGAGGGACTCCGTGCCTGGAGTTAATCCAAGGGGAGATGAAGAAGCTTCTGTACAAGCTGAAAGAAAAAAATGAGAGGAAAGAAGGCTGAGGGGAGACCTTCTCACTTTCTACAGCTCCCTGAAAGGAGGGTGTAGCCGGGGGTGGGGGGTGGGGGTCGGTCTCTTCTCCCAAGGAACAGGCGACAGGATGAGAGGAAACAGCCTCAAGTTGCATCAGGGAAGGTTCAGGTTGGATATTAGGAAAGATTATGACACCCTGGAGGTGTTCAGAAGACGGGTTGACATGGTGCTGGGTGACATGGTTTAAGTGATGGATTTTTGGCAGAGTTAGGTTGATGGTTGGACTAGATGATCTTGAAGGTCCCTTCCAACCAAGATGATTCTATGATTCTAAATGTTTTCAGGTGATACAGGACAGACAAAGCCTAAGAGCTTATAATTGCTGTTAAGTGTATCCAGACTGAACAAGGTGTGACTCCTCAGCAATGGAATAAAACCAGGCGAGGGTGTGAAGACACCCTTGAAGTTGCTCATTAATTACTGAGCAATCCTGGAGGAAATCATGACATTACATTTCCTGGACAAAACTCAAGCGTCTTTGACCTTGTAGCTATTGACTGCTTCAGGTACACAGCTGCCATGAATGAATTTCTACTGGCCCAATGGCTGGAGAAAGTCCTGAAAGCACTGAATGCTGAAAGGGTGAAATAAATCGCCCAGGATGCTGGGGTGGAGTGAGGCTGGGAACCGGAGCATGTGTGGATCTTCTGTGCTAAGAGTGAGAAAATGTTTCAGCTGAACAAAGATACCTGGGCAGGAGGTGGGGACAAAACAGAAGATCCTCATGAAGATGAAGCTGCAATGGGTTTGCTGAACTGGAGCATCTCTGAACATCACCTCTTCCACCTGCACCATGGCAGGACCTCGGCCCTTACCTTCCCTGGTCACTCTGTGGGGCTTGACCTGGACTCTGGACACCAGCAGCATGGGTATGTAGAAGCCACCAGAAGTCATAAAGATGTTTACATTGACTGGATGTTACAGTGACCTCTGTATTGAGCCCTTCACGCTGCAATACCTTCTTCCAGGGCTCTGGGGCCCTCCCTTGCTCAGTGGTTGTTGCCGTAAACACAAAGAACACCTTACTCAGGGTGGGTTGCTCTGGGTGGAAATGACTGAAGCCCAGCACTGAAGCACACCCGTGAAAGGACAGCATGGGTTGCGGTTCTGAATTGCACACCCAATGCACCACGGAGCGTGGAGCCATCGAGACACATTAACTTGGCCTGCTACACTCAGAGGAAACTTCTGAGATATTAGAATCACACAACAACAATACTGTGAGAAAACCTAGAAGACCTAGACCTAGCTTTAGAGGATGCAAAAGGAGATGACCATGTCCACTTAGAGTGGTGGCATCTTCCTACCGTGAGGTCTGTGAGTTCAATGTCATGTTTTGGGGCGTCTTGTGCTCTATAAGTAAGTGGACAACAGACTCTCAAATTGAAAGGGAATTTCCTGCATTATAAATCTTGGTACGTTAACTCTTCAGGAGGCTATTGGAGAAGCTGTGACATGCTCTGAACTCAGCTGCTCTTTTTGCTGATGCTCTGACTGGTGGCTCTTCCAGCAGGACCATGGTGACCTTTGAATTTTCAACCCAGACTAAAGCCCAGCCAATTTGTATCTTTTGTTCCTGTGCTCACATTGGCTTTCATCTTCAAGTAGCTACTAATGGCCCTTCTATTTACTTCATGGTGCTTGCAGAGAGCAAAACTTCCATTTTACTGTATGCAAAGAGCCATATTTGTTAATTCTTTCCGTAAAATGTTGTCTGATGCACTTATCAGCCTGGCTGCCCATTTCTCCATCTGCTCTTGGGTTTGATTCCTCTCTCCAGAGAGATGAAGAGAAGCAGAGGCTCCCTTCCAGCTGAGGACCAGCTGGGGCTGAAGGAGAGCAAGTCCTGCCACAGCTTGGGACAGCTCAGAGACCTCCCGCGTGAGGACACAGACTGTCAAGTCCCCAGTGGGTGTCCCTGCTCAGCGCGGTGACGGAAACTCTGTCCCTGGGCTTGGAGTCTGGGTTGTTGCAGTGGAGACCTGGCTGCTCAGCTACAGAGCTCTGTGTGGGATGTTTTTAAAGATTTCTTCATTTTTTTGTTTTTGTTTTTAGTTTGTTTTTTTTTTTTCATGGTTGGGGCTTTTTTGTTTGTTGTTTTGTTGTGGTTTTTCTTGTTGTTTTGTTGGTTTTTTTTTTTTCATAAAGCAGACAGTTTTTTACTGGTTTTGCTCATTTTGGCATCAACAGGAGTTTGGCCGTTGACTTCCATAACGCTGTACTAAATACTGGCTTTTCCAAGCACAGTCAAGGTGATGTCTTGGTCAGATTTATCCTTGGGGACATCTTTAGGTTCCGACCCTCTCTGGTTGAACCGTGCTCCCCGGTCTGCCACAGTCTGTGTAAGCACAGGGTCCTGGTGAATGACACTGGAGGGCTTTAACCTTATGTGCCATCTTATCAAGATGGAGACTTGAGGTCTCTAAATCCAGAGTAGATGTTGGAGTCAACCCAACCTCATGACAGGAGACCAGGCAGGTGCTGGTCACGGTGGCCATGGTGTCAGGGGTACCATCACCGGCGGACGGTGCCCTGGCTGCACTGCAGGAGGTGTTTCCAGCTGCCTCGTGGACCGAATGATCAGGACAATCATCAGTGGCTGGGGGACGGAGCCAGAATTTTCTGCTGGCTCAGACCAGCACTGACCCTGGAGACCATCCCCTTCTTCCAGAGCAGGAACCGTGAACGCTCTTCTCAGCTGCCCCATGAATCCTTCGTCTGCCCTTGCCTCGTGTCCCAGGGAGGTCTTCACTGCACCAGGTCTTGCTCCTTGGCCCAGGGTCTTCTCTGCAGAGGTGGAGTCCAGCTTCTGAAAACAGGCGTCTCAAACTGAGCTACTTTCACCCCCTGCAGGCAACGAAAGATGCAGCTCGTGGGCACGTTCCAGCTGTGGAAACGCACATCTCTGCTCCGTGGGTCTAGATGCCAAACGTGATCCCAACCCAGGGCTGCTCGCTCCCGTCTGTGCCGGTGGGAACACACTGGATTTCACTTTCTTTTAATTGCAACTCTTCCCTCCTTGCCCTTCCCACTCTGACATGCCAGCAGAGATCCAGCCTCTACCCAACGAGGTTTTGCTTAGATATCTATCTGTCGCCCACCACTCGTCCTGGGAGCACCGGGGGCTACGGGCGGCAGGTTGGAGATCACTGCCCCACCCGGAGTGTTTTGGCCTGACAAAGGCTATTTGGGTGGCCTGTGATCTAAAGCAGCCAAGATGAGAGGAGCCAGCGAGCCCTTCTGGCCCCAGCCCAGGACAGCTCGGGGGGCAGAGGGGGAGGACACGAGCCACTCTCCTCGCCGACGTCCCTTTGCTCTCCATCCTGGGGATGGTGGGGGGGTGAAAAAGCGATGGGCAGGGGATGGAGAGCGGCTGCAGGTTTTGTGTGTCCCTGCACCGAGCGGGGACACCGGGACGGGAGCCGGGGCTGGTGCCGCCGCCGGACAGAGGGGTGATGCTCGCCGGCCCCGGGGGGTGGGATACACCCCGCTGGCCCCCCGGCACCCCCTGCCTCTGCCCGGCCAGGAGCTCTCCTCACCATGGCGGGGCCGGGGGGGAGCCAGCCGTGGACACAAACGCCGCCTTCGCCTTGAAATTCTCCCCTGGGTCTGGGCGAGGAGCCGGGAGAATTTCCCAGAGACGAAATGCGGGAGCAGCGTTCCCAGAACCAGGGGAGGGGCTGGCGAGGGAGGATTAGAGCCGCCTTGACAGTGCACCACCGCGACTGTCTCCCAGCCAGGGCCGTTACCTGCTGGGACACTCAATTTGCCATTGTTCCCGCGGTGTCACACTGTATTACCAGCATAATGCGGAATGTTTCCGCTGGCCAGCGTACCCACGGCACAGAGCACTGGCATTCCCCAGGAGCACCTCGTAGCAACGGGGCAATGTTCCCCTGTCCTGCCGTCACCCTCCAATCCCGCCAGCCCGGCTGGGAAATCCCTATTGATGGCTCTCCCCAGCCCCCCGCCACCGGATCAGAATGGCTAAAGGGCGTGTGAATGCTGCAGCAATTTGAAACGACTGCGGCGCTGGGACGGTATCGCTCGCCCTGCCTCACAGTAGGGGAGGAAGCTTAGCTCTTTCTCATCGGTATAAGCTTATTTTTCTCTCTCCCTCTCTCCTTTCCCTCCCCCCTCCCTTTAAGCTGCTGAGTTTATATCAAGACGGCCCCTGATCCCACACACCCCTGTTTAGATGCAAATGACTGCGGGTGTCATGGCTGAGAAAAGCCATGGGTTATCTTGCTGCGGGTCTGCCTTTTCACAGCTCGTGTCAGGGGCTTAGCTGAGCACACAAGGACCCCCGAAGGCAGCCCGGGCCCAGCTGCCTCCCCTGCACCTGGCCCCGCTGCCATCACGCTCCCCGCAGCCACGCACGGCCAGACCCTGCCCCTGGCACCCCCGGCTGCCGCCCAGGAGGGTCTTTCTGGAGAACCAGTGGCACCTTCCTGGAGAAGGAGAGGGAGGAAGGGGCAGCCGCGGCGCGGGGAGGCGGGGGGTGAGCGGTTCCCCCGGCGCTCAAGGTGAAATGAGGCTGGTGAGAGCCTGGCCCAGGTTGGCCAGAGAAGCTGTGGCTGCCCCATCCCTGGAGGGGTTGAAGGGCAGGTTGGAG
>JAOTQQ010000011.1:697980-707992 GCA_026546715.1 Gallinago undulata | reverse complement strand
ATTGCTGATGGGAGGAGAGGTAAAGGGCAGAGCTGGAAAGAGATGAAAGCCAAGGAGCTGGTAGAGTTAAAGAGGTAGAGATCTCCCCCTCCCTGGAGGGGTTCAAGGGCAGGTTGGAGGGGGCTTGGAGCAAGCTGGTGTGGTGGGAGATGTCCCTGCCCAGGGCAGGAGGGTAGAACTGGATGGGCTTTAAGGTCCCTTCCAACTCTAACCATTCTACAATTCTATGATTCTGTGAAAGTGAAGTGCCAGGAAGGGACCAGCTTTCTGGGAAACAATCTGGTGTGATCACACCTTGCTCTTTCTTCTGCAATCCCATGAGCCCGTTGCCATCTTTGATGAGTCCTGGGAGTCCAGCTGAATGGACAAGAACGTTTTTTTATCCTGTCTCAGCAATGGAAAATATTGACATTTGTGTGAGGAGTGTACTACAGCCTCCAGTGCGCTCCCAAGCGGGGCAGCATCTGTCCTTACTGTGACTGTGCTGTGGATTTTTACTTGAAATGCAGGGAGAAAAAATCTGGGATGTGCTGCTGAGGGAGTGTTTTCTAGCTCTAAAGTCAGCAGGTGAAAGGAGATGAATGAAGAGCAATTTTTCTTTTTCCCAGTTTATCGAGGACCCCCCTGTGGCCAGATGGGCAGGAAGGCTCTGGTCCATAGAGCTGCCTGTCTCCAAGGGAGCTTCTTGTGCCATGGAGCTGGACACTCCCTGCATTGCAGCTCTTCCATGCCCCTCCTGAGGGATCTCCCATGTAAATGTAGACGCACTATAGGGATCCTGTATCCTGCTGTGCCATTTCCCTTGACAAAATTGTTAGAAAGAACTTTTATTTTCATCCCTGGAGCCCCCATCACAACTGGAGATCCTGGCTGTGAGCCTTGCCCTGAGGATGCTGCTGGTGGTGGTGACTCCAGTGATGGAGGGAGGTCACAGCAGCCGCCGTGGCCATGGGACGTGTAGTTTAGTAAGTACCATGTGCTCACAGATTCAGCCTTCCTTTGGCTCCCTCCTGCCCAGAGATGGAGCAGAGCTGTGCAAAGCTCCCATGAGGGCTTTGCCATGTGAGTGCTGGGGGGCAATGGCGCCGCCACCTTCTCCCTCTGTCTCAGCATTGATTAAATAGCAACTGCTCTTCCCAAATGCCTTGAGAGCCATAGAATCATAAGATTATAGAATTGCAGAGGTTGGAAGGGACCTTTCAGATCATCTAGTCCAATCATCAACCTAACACTGACAAAAATCATCACTAAACCATATCTCTGAACACTACATCTACCTGTCTTTTACATGCCTCCAGGGCTGGTGACTCAACCAGTCCCCTGGACAGCCTGTTCCAAGGCTTAATAACCCTTGCTGGCAACACTCCTTGAGGACTCCTTGGTAGAAATCAGGCTCTTTTAACCACGCTGTTTCCTGCCACGGCAGCCCCCGGCACTGCAGCACAACGTTTCAAGGCAAAGGTCCATCCTGCCTGTGCCCTCTGACACCTTGTCCATGTCCCATATCCATCCCTGCAATTCTAATAGGGCACCAGGAAAGCTATGCACCAGGAGGAGGAAACCAGGTCCCAGTTCCCATCTCATTTGCCATCTGATGTCTGGGAGAAAGCATTTCTCTGCCTGGAGGGGGTTATATTGTACTATTTTTAGACATGTTTGGCATTTTGCAATTCTGGGCCATGTTCTGTTTAAGATGGACAGTAGTACAGGCTGGAACCCCACTGTGTTATAGAGCTGAGTGGCCCAGGGGTGATACATTGAAATGCACCTTGGGAGCCAGGTGTTCTCGGGCTGACTCTCTTTATTTAGTGCTGCTTCAGCCCTTCCCAGCTCCTACCGATCTTGCCCTTTCCCCCTTCCCAGCAGAGGCAGCATCACACACTTGCTATCCAGGTAAGTAAAGGGCTGTGCAAAATCTCTGCAAGCGGTGGTGCACAATGAGCACAAAGCTTCCAGGGGAGCCAGACCCCGTTTGTTTCTTTATGGTACATTTTGAACTCTCTAACTCAGCCTAACGCAATGCTCAAAGTGTTTTTACCAAGTGTCAGACGTTCGTTTCAAGCTCAGAGACCTTGAACCTCACCCCACCCCTGAGGTGTCCTCATTCGCGACCAAGTGCCTCCAGCTGCTAACTCTGTTCTGCTGGTGGCCTTTGAGGGGGTATTCCACCTGCTATAATATTCATATCTTTTAATTCTTGTGATTTGCTGACTGCAGCCCTTTGTGAACAGGGAAAGACACAAATTCTTGGGTTTGTCTGAAGATCAAGAGGGAAATTTTTGCAAGTCAAAGCATGCGATACATATGCACATATGAGCCTGAGAAATGCCAGGTCTTGATGGAATACGGAGACCAGACAAAAAGATGACAGAATTCAAATAAGGAACATTGCCATTTACTGGGGACCTGGACAGCTGTAATGAATTGCATGCCTTTGCTCATAAATCACCCACTATTTCACCTCTACTGAACGTGTCTCGGGTTTTGACCTTTTCTGTAGAGCAGGCACTTGTGTCCCTGCTGTGGAATATCACCAGTACCACAGACTCGCCACCAAATTTTGCAATCATTGGTGGGCTCTGCAAAACAGACAAGAATGTAATTTTTTTTTAAATAAACCAAGGTTCAGCTGCCTGAGCATCAGAGGCTGATTCCCCAAAAAGGGTGAGTCCCATGGGCATGAGTTTTTGGTGTTACTGCCTGGAGAGTCTCTGTAGACTTTACATACCAGTGTGATGTGAACTCTTGAATAAGAGGGCTTTTTTGGTGTGTTTGAAAATTACCTCATTAAATAGTTTTCATGAGCTGCACAAAATTCAATGGCCCACAAGGCCAGATTCTGTCCAATTAAGATTCTCTTTTAATTTAGTCACACCTAAGGGCTAGAAACCTTCCTAAAACATTCACAAAGGCAAAAGTTCACCCAGGAATCACTCCCAAACCTGTGGCAGTGTCCCAAACCCAGAGGGACAGCTCAGGGTATTTCAACTCCTCTAGGTCTTGGCTGATTTTTATCTATTGTCCGTGCAGCCCATTGGTGTCTCCCTCTATCTGCTGTGTCCTACCTACAGCTGCAGAGCCCTCTTCCAGCAACCTCTTCTAGGAGGGGTTAATCCTTCCTCCAGGCATGTGGGACAGAGAGACATTCCCAGTGGTGGGGCAGTGCCCCACGGGAGGATTTAGATCCAACCCTTGCCATGGGCAGGGACACCTTCCATTAGACCAGGTTGAGTAATGGGAATTATTTCCAGAAGGACACAAGGAGAAAGCACTTAATGAAATTATGCCCTGATCATGAGGGCTGGACAGCTTGTACCCTGCCGCTAATCCCAGGTGAAGGGAGAGGTGCCCTTAGTGCTTGTGCTTTTGTTTTGAGGTGGCAGAAGGATGATTTCTCAGGTATTGCTAAAAAGTGAATGCTACAAAGGAATGCTGGCGAGAAGGCTGCTTAGGGTCTGAGGAATTAGAGGGAAGCCCTGATGTTTTATTTTAGCCTCTGATCAACACTGATGTTGGAGTAGCTATTGGTTGGAAAAAAGGAGTAAGGTCCTGCCAAAGGCCCTGTGTTGACCACTCAAAGCAGAATGGAGGATCTCAGCCTCACGGCTCGGTTCCTGATGCCGGTGCCAGGGCTGGCCAGGCCAACATCCTGGGAGCAGAGGAGCAAATTTCTCCCAAGTTTCCTGAGATGGGGGTCCCCAGTGGTTTCTGAAGGGCTAAAAAGCCTCGTCCCAGATTATTGTCAACTGGGCACTGAAGGGGGTGGTGGGTCTGGCAGAGATACTGCAGCAGGAAAACGAAGTGCCAGAGTGGATGGATGGCAGGGAAGGCAAGAAGAGGCTTGTCCTGTAGACAGACTGGCAGAGGCTGGATTACTTTAAGCTCTGAGCATTTAATCCCAGGGAGACATGAATGGGAAGGAGGTTAATGGGTGCAGTGATACGACAACAAGGGAAAGCCAGGGGAGGGGAAGGCAGGATAAGGCTGAAGGAAGCACAAGGAGGAGTGCTGGAAGGAGGCAGCTGGAGGAGGGCAGCTGCTCAGTGCAGGTGGGTCTCTGTGAGTGTCTACATCATCTACATCATTTGATGTAGTTCTCATTCTGTGAATTTAACCATTAAAAAAATTGCCAATGGATGCCTAGTAAAAACAGCACATCCTTCCTAAAGAAGACCATCCTCTTTGTGTTTTATCTTCTTCCTCCACTCTAAAAAAAAAGTCACTATTGTCAGTGGGATGTGGTTTCCCTCATTCCCTTTATAAAATGCATCCAAGTTCTGCAGGTTTAATGAATCTGAGGTCCATGTAAGTGTGTAGGGGAGATGCATCACTTAATGCTCAAACATTCATTCAGGGTTTATTTCATGCGATGGTTTCTTGGCTGAAAGAAAGAGTTACACATGGATAGTGTGGTCAGTTTATTCAATGTCTAAACCCTAAATGTGTTTTCTTCAATCTTCCACTGACCTACCAAATAATATGCATCATATTTACCAAATATGATTAAATGCATCTTGCTTGTCAGGGGTCGGGAGACTGTGGTGTACTAGGAGAGGGGGAGGGACGTGGGCTGGTTTAGGGTGCAGGAAAAGAGGTTGAGGGCTGTCTAACAACAACATACAACTACTTGTGGGGCAGTGGCAAATGTGATGGAGCCAAACTTTTAGTTGAACTAGATAATATAACGACGGGCAACATCTAGAACTGAGGCTTGAGAGTTCAGGTTGGATATTAGGAAAAATTCTCTTTCCAGGAGCCCAGCAAGGTGTGTGTATAGGTCTCCATCCATGGGAGTTTGTGGGGTTCAGCTGGACAAAGCCCCTGCTGCCCTGGGGTGGTGCTGGGGATGGTTCTGCTCCACGGGAGGAGGGACTACAGGTTCCTAAGTGTTCCTTTCCCACCAGCACTGCTGTGACTTCGTGTCACAGGCCCTGATTTTGGGGCAGAAGGGGAAGCATCATTCCCCTCGGTGGCATGACCATCAGCACTGGCAGTGATGCTGGCAGTGGCTGCATGAGGCTGAAGGTTAACACCAAAATAATACAGCATGATCACCCGTTGTGTCAGCATTTCAGCAATACCTGCCTGTTCCCTGCATTTGCTGCCAAGGTAAACTAGCAGTGACAAGGAGAAAACAGTCTCAGCTTTACATAAGCAAGAGAGCTGTTGCTGGTGGGACACAGCAAATTCACACATTGCAGAGACCTGTTCATGTCTTGTGCCCTCGGATGGGCTGGAGATGGTGACCCTCATCTGTGAGAAGCATCCTTCTTCAGACAGGACCGTGGAAAATTAACAGCCAGCTCTGAAATGCACAGGATGCTGCAATTAACTTGGGTGTGGCTGGACTCCAGTGCTGCCATTCGTGCACTGCGTGGTCTGCCTGGCAGGGATGGCGAGCTCTGCGGGCCCTGGGAGGGTAAGTGCCTCGCAGGGATTGCTACTGGGAGAGCTGAAGTTCTTTGATGTGAAAGTTTTTAGGAAAATGCAAATATTGCCAGTACAAACAGGTCCAGACAGAGACCAGAAATGGCATCGGCGGGTGAAGGATCATCTGGGTGCAAGAGCCAGCACATGTTGAGTGCTGTTACTCAGCATCAGAGCTTCAGAAAACATTGGTTTCTTTAGCTTTCCTCCTAACCTGAGCGTGGCAACGAACTGACAGGACCTCCCTGGCACTGGAACTGGGTTCACTTCTCCACTTGAAACTCCAGGTGGCTGTTCCCAGACTTTGTGATGGAGAAAAGCAGGCACTGGTGGGGCACAGCTAATCTAGTCCATGTAGATTTACTGTAGAGGAGAGGTATCACACGCCAGAAAAGCTCCATTGACTCCACACAGAATTAGGGAAGGACTTCTCAAATTAGGTCAGATGAACCTGCCCTTGACTCACAAACTGCACATGGGCTTTCCTGGGTGAAGGCCAGCTACAGCGATCTATGACCAAGGGCTGACCAAGGGCAGAAAGCTTGGGGTGAGATTTTTGCCATGTGAACCGAGTTCAATCTTGTTGGTTTATTCAATTTTTTTTTCTTATCTCCTTTTGTCCTGAGGATGTGCTGCCCTCCTATGTGTGATCTTGCCACTCATCACCCACATCCCTGTGGCCACTCTGCACTATTCAGTACAGTTTTCACAGCGCAGGTTGCAGCTGGGCTGGAATAAACTAGAATAGGGTGTCCCACTTGCCCTCCTGACCAAAGCCCCAGGTGTTCCTCCTGCCACTGACTCGAGTTTTGGTTTTGCTGAGTTAGTGTTCTGACGATTTAGCAAGTCAAATTGGTTTTGGCTTTGATCAAAAGAGGTGCCAGATCTGAGACAAGTGATGGGTGGGGGAGTGCTTGGCAGGGAGGACAAGGTGCTGGCAAAGGGAAGAGAGATGGAGCAGCAGGTCTGTCCCCTTCTGAGAGGGGTGAATTTTTCGACTTCGCTGCTAGTATCTTCTCTCTAGGTGGAATTCAGCTGAGTTTAGCTGGAAAAATGCAAAACCCTTAGAGGACACCTTATCTGAGCTTCAGTAGTCATCTCTTGGGTACTGCAATTGCATTTTGATTGTGGGAAGCTCAGGAATACCTATTGAAAAGGAAAAAGATGGTGAAGGATGACAAAGGATAAAGTTCTTCAAGAATGGCCTTGTTGGTGGTCACCACCTGGCCATGACTCCCCAGTTGCCTTCTGTGGCACCCTACTGTCCCCCTGCCATGACAGCACCTCTCTTTTCCCCCAGTACTAAGGCAGGAGTTAGGATGAACTGAGATGGGAAGTGGCCAGTTCCAAGATGACTTGTGAGACAGAAATAGGCTCTCCGGCATCGTGACACCTTGGCACTGACCAAACCCATGGGCAGCAGCCCAAGGACACTGCTGACAGAGCAGCTTTCACACAAGGACACCCTTTTTGATATGTCTGTTGGTGTAAGAGCATCTGCTGAAGACTGCAGTGTAAATGTACTATGGGGTTGCATCAAAGCCTGATCAGAAATGTGAATTCTCTGAGGGCAGACGGCTGTAGCACGTTAATGAAGCTCACGGTGGCTGTGAGTCATCGCCTTCTACAATGGTATCTCCATGAGAATGCAACCACCTCCTTTGACATTCAGCAATGTTAAATAAGACATCCAAGGGGGAAGAGGACAGTGTCATGTTTATGAAATTGGATTACTCAGCCCCTAGGCTCTGAGGGTTGCCTACAGCTTCCCTCCTGGACACATTAAGGATGGTTTCGTGCTTCTGTTGCCTTCATCGAGTTCTGGCCAGGCCTGTGCTCTCTTACCCAGTCAAGAGCACATGATGCTGCAGCCATTACTGCAGAAACTGGAGTGGTTTAAGCCTCCTCCTTGTTGTAAATAGGATGTTAAACATGGAAAGGGGACAAAAGAGCAATAGCAGTGAGCTGAGGCAGTGGCTTATGTTGACAGTTTGATTAGTCTATTGGAAAGACTTCTGAGAGATTATTTAGTTACAGTGAGAAGAAGGGGAAGATTAAGACTTTCTGTCCAGCAGAAGAGGGCAGGACAATGGCTGGTGAGTGGGAATTCAGACCAGCAAAATGCAAAGGCACAAGTTTCAAAGAAAAAGACAAATGTCCAACACTTGTTGCAGAGTCTCTTAACACCAAGTGTCTTCAAATCCAGCCTGTGCTTTTCTGAAAAGAACTGTTTGAGCCAATACAAATGAATTCCTCACCCTTGGGGTAAAAGGATCAAGCTCAGTGGTCGCAGTACACAGCCCTGCCTGGCTTTGCAAGGAGGATTTTTTTTCCTCCTTTTCCTCTGGGTTCCTGAAGAGGGAGAGCCCATATGGTCTGTGCCTTGCTGTGATTTCTGCCACAATGTTTCTCTGTGCATATCAATAGTGGCTGCACTGACAGAGGCAGCAAAAGGAGGAGGATGTGCTGGGGCAGCGTTAGTGGAGTTTGTATCTGGCTGTAGGGTAAGGGGGGGGCACTTCTGGGAAATCAATATTCCTTATTTCCTCTCTACACAAAGGTTAACTCCTCCATCAGCATTCGTTAAGGTGCCCTTCAGTTATCAGGTGATACAAATGGAAGGACATGAGAGTATTGTATGTAACATGTTTAAGCCAACTCAGTAATTTGAAATAACACTATGATAGCTGCAGACCATGCACAAATCCCAGAGTCCAGGGATCCTCCAGTGCAGGGATGGAGAAGAATACTGTGTTCCCCCAAATGGCTGTGCTGAACACCCTCCCAGTGCAATGGTGTGTGATGCTGAAGTATTGCCCTTAAATTCAAAGAGCACTGAGGAAACTTCCTCTGTCCCCTGCAGGTTATTGTTTTCTCTGGTGGATCTGCTCTATTACTTTCTGATCCAAAAAAGCTTCATTAAAAAAAATTAGCTTTGAAAATTTTTGAAGTGCTCTGGCTGCAGCTCATGTCACAGAAGCATCCACAGTCTACAAATACCAGTGGAAACCTGGGAGCTGCTCCCATCACCCAAGGCGACTGGTTAGTTCCCTCCCATGCCATGCAGTGTCGGTCTTAGCACCTTTTTCAGGGTTCTAGCACCTTTTTTCAGAGTCTCAGCTGGGTTTCGAATCCTGATGGCTCAAGAGCAGACACAATCCCTGCTACAGGGCCCAGAGCAGCCCTGCGTGTCAAGACGGGCCAGTAGCCTCTTGAGCAGCTCTAGGTGCAGTGTCCCTGGACCAAACCTGGATCAGTTTACTAAACTGTCAGAGGCTTCCTGCATACCCTCTGCCTCCCTATGTTCTACATCCTTACCAGAGATAATTTGTTCTGGAGGCAGAACCCCTCTTAGGCATTTCCAAAACTCTGTCTGTGCTACTAGCATGGATCTTGCCCTGCACACCCTGTTTGCTCAGCTGCTTTCATATTTCTCCCAGGTGAGAGAAGCTAAGCCCTTTGTATAGGACATTGATGTCCCTTGGATCAGGACTTTGGTTGTCCCCTCTTAGCTCATGTGGATCACTGTGGAGCATGGAGCCAGGAGAGCATGGATCCAGGAGAACATGGCTGTGAGTAGCCTTGGCTCTTACAAGAGCAGTCCAGACATCTGTGTGTGCTGGAACAGCAGCTCATCACTGATGTTGGTGTAGCTCTGAGGAAGATTCATGCTTTTTTTGTATCTATCTCCTGTCAGAGAAGCAGACATTTCTCAGTAAAGGACAGAGAGCACCCAGCACGGTGACTGACCAAGGACTATGGCAAAATCACATCCTGGGAAGGAAGTCCCACAACTTGTACTAAATTCCTGTTGCATTTCGTGGAGTGAGGAGAGTCCTAAGTAAAATAAAATGCATTCCTGATCCTCAGGAATGTCCCTCATTGTACAAACACAATCTCTTTCTCTAGTCACACAGAATTACTCAGTAGCCAACATCATTCCAGTTCTTCAAAAGTGTGTTGGTTCTTGCGGGGGTCTGGTACGAAGAAGCACAAGAGGTGGTCTAAATGTGGTTGGAAATCTAAGTTGACCCTCAAAGTGCTGATAGTTAAAGAAATAATGACATTCAGATGCTTGTGTCAAGCACAGAAGGAAGAGAAGATACTGGCTGGTTGTTACAGGACATGTGTGCAGGAGTAAGAAGAAGATAACGCTCTCACTGCCAGCAGCTCTTTCTAGAGGCAGAATTAATGTGTTGCTGGACTTCACAGAGCCATAAGAAGAGAGGAGGATGGGGAGTGAACTGGCAAAAGCAAGAAATACCAAGGCTGGAAGAAGGTGGTTATAAAACCACTCAGGCTATCAACATTAATTAATATTAATTTCTCTATGACAATGAGATATTTTAAAGTTGTACCTGTATGTACAGTAGGACTGTCACATTATAACTCCATTTGGAAAATGGCTTAAAAATGACCTCCAGAGAAGAATACTAAAACATCCAGAGAATCATGGAATGGTTTGGGTTGGAAAGGACCTTAAAGCCCACCCAGTGCCACCCCTGCCTTGGGCAGGGACACCTCCCACCACACCAGCTTGCTCCAAGCCCCCTCCAACCTGCCCTTCAACCCCTCCAGGGATGGG
>JAOTQQ010000011.1:654630-690137 GCA_026546715.1 Gallinago undulata | reverse complement strand
GAGGGGTTGAAGGGCAGGTTGGAGGGGGCTTGGAGCAAGCTGGTGTGGTGGGAGGTGTCCCTGCCCAGGGCAGGGGGGCTGGAAAAAGATCAGCTTTAAGGTCCCTTCCAACCCAAACCATTCTATGTTTCTATGATCCTATGATTCTATGACTGGCCAGAAGGTGGAAATTTGGAGCCAGGGGTGGTGAGTCGTGCTGAAGAGGTCCCACTGTATGATGAATTATCAAGCAACCAAAAAAGCTGGGGGAAGAAGGAGAAAATAGGGGATGTTTGGAGTTTGCCTTCCCAAGTAACCATGGTATGTGATGAAGCCCTGCTTTCCTGGAAATGGCTAAAAAGTTGTCTGATGTGGGGAAGTATTAAATTAATTCCATATTTTGCTTTGCTTGTGTGTACAGCTTTTGCCTTATCTATTAAACTGTCCTTATCTCAGCTCATGAGTTTTTGTACTTTTACCCTTCTGATTCTGTCCCCACCCCATTTGCAGGGAGTGAGTGGCTGTGTGGTGCTCAGCTGCCTACCTGGGTTAACAGGTTCATATATGCTGAGAAATAAACATCTTTTTCTAGGCACACTCTTGTCATTATTCATGAACTGCAAGATCTCCATTGCATTAACTCATAATTCTCATTCTCCAAGCTGCCAATCTAAATACTGTCTCCTCATCTGAAAGCATTCAACCCTTCAGGTTCCTTGTTGCTGTTGCCTTGTTTGTGTGCTTTTCTCATTTTATGTAACTGTTTTGGGAAATGCAATGATTTTGCAAACAGACCCCAGGATGCAATAACAAAATAAATAATGACTGAAATCATGACATGCAGATATTTTCTGTCTTGAGAACAAGTCCAGCAATAGGTCCTAAGAGGCATTTTCTGCCATCTATTAACCAACATGGTCCCAAAAATCTGGGCAAGGGAGAGAGCAGCAAGGTGCAAAGCCTGTAGGTATTTTACTATTCTACATGTTGATTACTGAGCACTGAGCTACCAACTGCAAAGACCTGTTCATGATAAAGTCCATTGTAATAGAACGGCTAACCTATATCAGTGTGGTGCAGATTTGGGATTCCTTTCCCAATTTGCATTACTTCACAGTCATTTGCGGTTGATCTGCCTTTTAATTATCCATTCAGTGTCATCCATTCCTGTTTTCTGTTGTCACCTTCATGTTGGACTATCCTGAGCAATGTGTTACATTTGCAAACTTTACCACATCACTGTTCCACCACTGCAATCCTTTTCAATATGTTGGACAGTGTCTGTCCTTGCCAAACTCTACTGACAACTCCTTACCAATGTAAAAAAATATCTTTTCTACGTTTTTTAACACATAGCCTGATTTGGAGTCACGGGAAACATCCTTTCTTCCTAGAGTTTTCAGTCAGGAATAGAGAAGAATCAATCTGAAAAATTATACCTTTTCTTACAGGTCTGATTATTGTCAATAAATTTGTTCTTTTTAATCATTGGAGATCTGGCTTTTCTTTTTCTTTTTCTTTTTCTTTTTCTTTTTCTTTTTCTTTTTCTTTTTCTTTTTCTTTTTCTTTTTCTTTTTCTGGTAATATAGCCAATAGCAGCTATATTGTGGTTAAGTTCAAAGCATCCCGAGGAACTGGGTGGAGGGGTGGGGACCCTCTAATAGATGATATAATGTGTAAGGCCAGGCAGAACTGGGCTGTTGGCTTATTACTGAAAATTCATTAGTTGTGCCCTGGAGCCTGATATGACTTAGGAAACAAAGGCTAAAATCACAACCCTGAAGCCTACATCCTATCTACATCAAATGATGTACATTTGAACGTATACATCCTTTCTTAAAGAAAACTTTTCTAATGTAAGTCATTCCAGAACTCAGCAGAGATTTTTTTTTTACACTGCATTGTCCATTTCTCATGGGTTACCAGCAAGCCTTGAATTCACAATATTCAAAACCACATCAAAAAGCTGTTTTTCCAGTTTGTGTATGGTTTCCACCCATGCAGCAAAAACCATGCACACCTAATAGCCTTGGTTTCAAGGCTCAAAGCAGAACCCAAATGTTTTCTCCACCAAAGTCTAACCTGTGGACAAGCCTCACCAGTCCTGCTTTCTGGATGCTGGATTACAGGGCTGCTGGGCTGAATGGAATAACAGGGAATCACAATTCAGGCAGGGTCACTCACCAGAGACTCAAGACTCATGGACCATTAATGCCATGGATATTGTATTGATCATTTTGTTATTACTAACTACAACCCTTTGAGCCAGGCCTCCTGGATTGGTCTAGACCAAAGTAATTATTGCAGTGCAGGTAAGTGGAGTAGCATTAATTAATACTAATTAGTATGGTGGGAGACAACACCATGGCAATGCAGGTCTGCTTCAGCTCTAGAAAAAGTTGTAAATGAAGTAACATCATCTCGGAACATCTGGGAAGACTCATCTGTGCCCTCTGGGTATCAAGGCTTATTTTCAAGAGCATCTACTAGACCCCTGAGTGTGTAGACGACTGCGCTGTCACCAGTATGTCTTCCTATTGTCTGGCTGTTTCTAATTCTCCTTGTAGTGCCTTTGTGCAAGCTTCCATTTATCTGATCAAAGGTTGAATTAGGGTTGCCCCCAAGGTGTGAGACCACTGTTCGTGATAAGACTATGAAGACTGCAGATGGCCCCAGCAGACATGACTCCTTCAGGGCTTCTGGGACAACTTAAGTCTCCAAAACTATAATCCTGAACGTTGCATCACTGTTGCCTTAGTCTGAGGCAAAGGCTTGCTTTTTGTAAGGGCTTATGTTGGCTCCCAGACTCTTTCAGCTTTTCCACTTAACCAAAGAGAAGCAACAGGCCGTGCCCCACAAAAGGCATGAAGGAGATCTTAATTTCTGGATAACTTGATTTTAGGAGATTCACAGGAAAAAATGAGCAAACTGAAATGAAAAAATGAAAATATTCAGGTAACTACATAAATTACTTGCCAAACAGAAATTAGATGGATTTAATTAAAAACTTAGTAAAGGCGATTTGCTTGTTACCAAGGATAATGAGGCCAGAGCACGTACAATGCAATAATCAGTTAGAATTTTAAAAGACCATTGAAAATCTTCTGCAATAAAAAAGCCAAAAGGAAAACATGACTATTGAAAGCATCGACAATCATGGGAAACACATATTAGGAAATCAGGTGAGAACAGATCAGTGATGAGGGAATTGCATGGCTGAGGCGTGGGGTTTCTGAGCTATTGGCTGAAATCTGGGCTGGAGGCTGAACCAGTGACTCCCACAAGAAAATTAAATAATTTTGTGGGTTTGCAGATGAGTCTGGACCCATCTGTACTGTACATGCAGATAATGAGAGTCATCTGATTCTATGATCTGATGGACCACAGACAGTTCAGCTGAGACCATTGTCCTGGTCGGCCACCATAGCCCAAGGAGAAAACAGACACTCACCTCATCTGAGACTTCTGCAAGTAAAACTCAAGCTGACAACATGCCATTGTTAGCAAGGCAATGAGCTAAGGCAAGGTTACCTGAGCTGCAGATATCTCCAGTATGTGGAAGAAATAAGGAGTGAGGAACTGAGTGGCCCTTGTTGGGACTCCACTGGAGCTGTGAAAAGCCCTTGTGACAGTTTTCAAGGATCACTGCAAATTTTTTAACTATGATTCTTCACAATGGCTAGAAAGTAACCACAGGAAAACTGGATGACTGTGACACATAGGAATGCAACCATGATAAAAAAAAAATAAAAAATCAAGAGGTTATCAGCTACAAATCAGGAATTTATCAGCTAACACTAACCCCTTTGTTATAAACTCAGAGGGTCTATTTGCTGAAAAGGTGGAGGAAGATCTCTGTTGTCTGAGCTAACGTGATGCTGGAGTGGCTCAGGGGAAGTACTTCTCATTCAAATATGAAAGGTGCAATTACTGGGAAAGGTGCCAGTTAGACTTGATTAGATTTGTAAGATTAATTAAAACCAGACAGGTTCAGAGAACTGTGAAAAAGACAAATTAGCAAATTAGCAAATGAGGAAACCCATCTTTAGAAAAGGAATTAGAAAGAGTTTGGCTCCTTTATAATAGCAAATGTGCTTATCACAGCAGAGTTCTTTCATGTTTTCAAAGACGTTAAAACAACTACTCTATGGCAATAAATATTTTTGTTGTTACAGGGTAAATATGCCATTTTTCAAGCCTGTGCAGTAGAAGCCCTTTCAGCCAAGAATGTCTCACAGTTTCTTTCTTAGGTGATGGTGGAGGTTTTCTTGATTAACCTGCATCAGCACTAGCCAATCTGTCTGCTAAATATGCTGGATGGATGGATGGATGGATGGTTTGGAAACTGGCATCCTCCAGCTATGGTAATGTGTTAGAAAAGGGAGACGAGATGTATTTGTAAGGGACCACTGTCTTACCCAGAGGTTTGCAAATACCTTCTGTTTCAGGGTGAGTTTGGAATTTTTAAGGAGTCCTGGCTACACCCCTACACAGAGTAAATTGTAAGAAACACAGTGCTCCTGGACTCGAAGAGGTGGGAACTTTCAAGATATGCCTAGTCCTAAGCTTTGTTTTCACGTATTATCACAGGAAAAGCTGTAAATTCACATGCAGTCAATGCACAGGTAGTATTAAAAAGGCATTAAATATTAAACATAACACAATGTTTCTCTGCCTGAGCCCCATGTTTGGTCCTGAGATGTAGTTTTTACCATGTCACACTCCTGATATGGTCTTTGTCCTGAAACTTCAACTAAATAACCTAAATAATATTGCCTGATACCCCCTTTATATCAGAAGCTTCTCATTATATTCAATATTGCTATAACTTTACCTCCAAACCTGAGTAATATTGAAACACTTCTATTAGTTGATACAAAAGAACCTCAGATTTAATTTAAGGAAAATGAGTAATAATTCTCTGTATATGAGATTTGTAAATTATGCAGCCAAGTTCCTGTCAAATCCTTCCCATTTCAAGTCTTTTAGGAAAATCACTGATCCACTGAGCAGTTCTGGGAACTGAAGAATAATGAGATTATGGGCATATGCTGGAGCTGGTGAACGTCATATTTCTCATGCCAACAACAGCCAGAGGGAAAATGGTGTCTAGTCTGCAGGTATTGGGTGGCTCTGTCTACCAACAGAGGAAAGAGACTTTCATCCATTCCAAGGTCAGATCTAAGACAGGTCTTCTGGAGGTCTACCTTACAGAGATAGCATCTTTCCCTCAGCAGCAGATCATATCTTTGAGATTTCAATACAGAAGGATCTGACCTCTCTGGAAGAGAAATCCCATTACAATTCTCTTGCCATATTTTGAGTATTATTTTGAGAAGTACTTTATAACCTTATAGAACTATGCCGACTTGGGCATGATTTCCACTGGCTCCATTTAGAGCCATTGCCTTTAGGAAACCGTAAGAGCGTGCTTAAATAAAGAAGGAATGTCAGCCTAATGAATTTGTTTGATCATATCTCCTGAGACATGATCCTATCCATATGGACACAAATAGTATCTGTGGATTCATGTTCAAAAAGCCTTTGGTATGAGCTTCATGATGTTGTAAAAATGTTAATAACTTTTCAGAAATATTTGTTGGATGTACAAAGTGCTTGACTTCCATCAAGGGCTTTGCATGTGTCCACATGGCTGAATGGCTGCACTTTGAATCCGTAATTCTTTCTATGTTAATGCTCAGAAAATGATCCATATTTGATATGCTGGCACATATGAAAACCAGCCAAACACCAGTCAGTGGGAACACAGGAACCAGCAGCTGCTGAGGCTCCTACTAGACGTGCCTGGGATGTTTCACTCAGGCCTGGCAAAAAATTTCAAAACAGGCTCAAGTTGAGCCAAATTGCCATAGATACTACTTTGGCTCAACACAACTCATGCAAATGGGATCTGCAAGGCTGAGGGTGTTTGCAGTGAGGGGTGTCTCAACAAATACCATCGCTAACCCAACGGACTACCATTTGTGGTGTATGTTAACCATACATTGACTAAGAACAATTCTTTAATCTTTATTATTTGATATTTAAGATTCACTTTTTGGTTCTTTAAAACTGGCAACTTGGATATTTTTCTGCCCTTCCATACAAAACCCAGCCACTGGTTTAAGTTGAACTGTTTGGCTTGTCAGTGGAAGGGCCTGATGAGCATCATCAAGATCCTGTCACCAGTGTCAGGTGGGAGATAACCTTCTACCTCCTGGTTACCAACCCTGGTGAGTATGTAGGCAGTGTCCACAGGGCATCCAGGAGAGCAGCGTAAATCAAGTGCCCTCAGAGTGTCAGCTAAATTATTAACGTGCAATGTAAAAGTGGTTTAGTGACCTTAGAGTCATGTCCTCTGAGGGTTCAAACTGCCCACATCTGTGCTGTGCCTACAGGGAGGGAGGAAGGGATGGAGGCTTCCTTGCATCTCTCCCTGGCTCACGCCCCCAGTAGAGCAGTGACTGCAGTGCAGAAGCTGGAGAGCAACAGAGCCAAGACAGATGGAGTGAGAAAGCTTTAGCTAAAGACCTGTCCTGACCTAGCTGGAGTGACAATGAGTATACCTGGGCACAGAAGATGTGTAATATATAGCAGGGGGGACAGGAGTGGCTATTAGGTTTCTCCTTGGCACGCGTTTGTTGAGCCATATGTTGCCATCATAAGCCTTGGGCTGTTACATGGATGAGAGTTGCCTTGTTGTGTTCAGGGTCCTAATGAAGGTCCCACTGCCCGTTAGGCACAGGCTGGGGATTGAGTAATCCAGGACCTGTAATTTCCACCTTACATCTTTTGTAGAACTGCTGTTGGCCTCAGCAAAGGGTGTATCACAGTCACAGAAATGACAGCTGAGAGGGGCTCTGGAGGTCTCTAGTCCAAACATCTGCTCAGAGTAGGGAACTCTCCAGCACCAGCCCAGGGTGGCCAGGGCTTTGCATGGTTGAGTCTTGCACATCTCCAAGGAAGGAGCCTCCTCTCCTCCACAGGCATGTCCCTCAGGTCCACACCACCTTCCTGAGTGAGGAGGGTCTCCTCATGCATAAACCTCTGAAGTCCCACCTGTGGTAATTGCCCTTTGCTATATTGTCTGGCACTACAGAGAAAAGATTGGCTCCATCACATTTCTATGAGCCCTTCAAGAAGCCATAGGCTGCTATTGAACATCCATCAGTCTCCTCTTGGCCAGACTAAGTGAGCCCAGACCCCACCACCTTTCCATGTAGCCATGCATCCCGGATCCTTACCATGTTGGGAGCGTCCACTGGACACTCTCCAGTTTCTCTGCATCTCAAGAGAGCAGGGGGTGGGGAAGAGGACACTTCTCAGCACAGTATTACAGGTGCCCCAAACGCCAAGCAGAGGATGACAGCTCCCCTCAACCTGCTGCCCACACTCCTCCTCCCAGTGTAGTCCATCACACAGTTCATTCTGTTTGAGATGAGCACAGCTGTGGACTCACAGTCCTACTGGTAACCACCGTCACTGTTGCCCCACCTGCACACGCACAACTGTGCTCGTGGGTGTGAAGTGTCGATCTGTCCACATCACGGTGTGTGTTAACATCTAGCTGGGGAAAAATTCCCCTTGAATTTCCCATGCTTTTGCATAGGGTCCCTTAGGCAGGTGCTTCACTTTGTCAAATGGTACTTTTAATGAAAGATTCAAATGAAGAGCAATTGTTTTGCAATTAAATGGCGTCTTAAAAGCTCTTTGTGACCACTGAAATTTACTTCTGAGTTTTGTTAGAAGAATGGTGACAGAGATTTCTGGCTTAAGGGCAGAAACACTTCTAAGTCTTTATTTGTGAGCCCTTCTCCCTGAGTTCCTCTGGCTCCAGGCTTGCCTTGGCCCTGCAGGACAGAGTGAGTTCCTGGGGCTGGGACACTCCAGGAGGCATGAGTGCTGAGTTTTCCAGGGAATGGGACTTCTTGATACTTGGGGAAGTGCATGTTTTTCTTATTGCTCTTTACTGGTGTGTTCTAGTAGCATTTTGAAGCTGTTACTGAACTCAGGACTCCCCTGGTCCTGACAAGAGGCCCTACCTGGCCACGCTAACACTCTGCCAGGACCCGGGGTTAGTTGAGGTTCATAAGGCTGTACACCCCCAGAAGCTCTCCTCTGGCAATGTCTAGGGCTGCCCATGTGTGTCTGCTGTACAGGGCAGGTGATGAATCTGAATTCCAGCTTGAATAGCTCTTGCTTTCATGGCTTGGACCAACCATCCTGTTTGGCAGGGTGGTGGTGTGGGTTCCCAGGGGCCATGCCTGGCTGCGGAAAATGCTGAAGAAAACCTTTAAACACACAAGATCCCAAATGCTTGTGGCCATTTATTGACCAGTTTTCATGAGCAGCCACGTGCCACCCTGGCCCCTCTCCTCGTTACCCCTGACCCCAGGTAGCTTCACAAGCTTGGCAGACAAGCTTTGACACATCCAGGGGCAGCAATCTGCGGCATCACCCACCAGCGGTTGATAACACCCGTCCAGCGGCATCAGCAGAAGGTGAGGTGGGGTTTATGTGTCAGCTCTTCCAGTTCAGAGCTCCACGTGCCAACGCAGGCTGCTGGTGGAGTTGCTTTGGCTTCCCGTGCCAGACCAGGAGCCAGAGCAGCACCTCCGGGCTTACATGGTAAGCTCTGCCACTGGCAAACTCCGTCATTATCTTAGTCATTTTTCCCCAAACTGGCTGCATTTTAGCTGTAGGAAAATTATGCATGGGGTCTCGTTTCTTCCTTTGCAGTGCTACAGCAGCTGGATTTGCATCAGGAAACCCACTCCCATAGTCTGGTGCTGCATTGCAATTTTATTATTTTTGAATAAAGCTTTAAGGGCCACATGCCTGTAACAAAACACAGACTACAGGATATAAATATTTTGAACCCTCAGAGAATAAAAAAAACAAGAGTGCCAAGAGAATGAAGGCTCCCATTCATTCCATCAGGCTGAGACATTGAAAGCTGAACATGGAGACTTACATGTCACCTCAAACTGCATCTACATGCAAATGGTTTTCATATACAGGTTTTCCCTAACGAGGAAGCTACTGTGAGACCGGTGAGAACATGTTTTTATGTTCCTATCTGCCTCTTCCTAGGGGCTCACTGGGGTGCTCAGCCAGCTGCCAAAGCCTCCAACCTCCTGCTATTTCTGAGGGACAGAAATAAAATTTCATAACATATGATGGTCAGAGACACTCTTCCAGTTCCCCAGTCATCTGCTTAGAGGCCAACAAAGGCTGGATGGGTAGATGCACTTGGTGAGTCACATTTATGGGCAGTGACCTATTAATCCTATGTATTGAGGAACGATGAGAAGAGTGGGGCTGAATTTTTAACTCCTTGCTTAGATCAGTGACTCAAATCTGGCTCCTTTCTCCAGGCCACACACCAGAAGTCTTCAAGACTCCTTGGTGAATGACGGTCGTGGAAGAGGAGAGTATTTGGTGTTTCTTCACAGTTCCACATGGGTGGAGTTGTCTCCCTGGTTGCCTTCTTGAGTCCCTGCACATGTATTAGCATCCTGGGATCACACTCTAGTTGTTTCCTGGGCCACAATGTCTCTGTTGACCTGCACTGACACAGCTCTGGCCATGGGCTACATTTTAATCCAAATTCTCTCAGGACATTACCAGAAAGCTTTGTGCTGATCCATCAGCCTGTCTATACCTGCATTGACCAGTCTTTCATACCTTCATACCCCTCCAACCCCAATGACTGGGATGTTCTGTTATCCACACTGCCAAATAGGAGTATTTGGGATTAATAAAGTGACTGTGGGTGAGATTGATGTCACCACCATCCCTTCTGCTGGCAGCAGAAAAGGCTGTTGAGATGACCCATGACTGCTGACTGCGGGGCTGTGGTTGCCTGCCTCAGCCCTGCTTCCCACTTTCCTTCCATCCATGCCATCCCTGAAGGTCCTGGATCTCCATGGCCTCACCGCATCTCTCTGTCTCTTCCTTGTCTGCCTTTCTACTAGCAGCAACAACCCAGGCAGCATAAGTGTTGGACACACATCTGAGGAAGCTTTTGTTGGCTTCAGCTCCTCTTGTCAACACTCTCACAGGCAGTATTTAGATGACCTTTTCCCGTCTGTGCCCCATTTGTTCCTTCTCACTGCTGTGATAGGACGGGACCACGTGAAGCAGGGCTGGACCTACAGTGAAATACCCCCCTTGCTCTCTGAAGGTTACATCTACCATCTGTGCTACCCCTGCACAGGCATTGCCTTGTTGGTCATGGATGGGAGGATGTCAGGGAGGTGCTAGCAGTCAAACGGGCTGGAGTGCAACCCCCGCTCTTGGCTTTGCAGCCCAGAGGCTCCACTGTCCCACTGCCACCAGTGAGCCTGAACACTGCAGAGGGGTCTCTGCACCACAAAGTCTTCCCCTTCACATGCCATCCATCCCTGCGCCGAGGGCTGGTGTCTTGAGCCTCGCTGCCTCGCATACAACATCTTGCCACCCAGGGCAAGGGCAGGACCCACCACCTGACATGATGGGGAGCAACCTGGACGGATGTTGCTGAGCTGGGGTCTCTCTAGAAAATATAACCAGGTGACCAACACCCTTCCCTGGCCCTCAATAAAAATACCCCTCAGTGCAAACCCTCAGCAGCTTTGTCTTTTCGCTTTTATCCCTTCCACCACACTGTCATCGGTGTCGTGTGTGCTGGCATTGTCTGACTGCACTGTGGAGCAGACAGATTATTCCAGCCACCCCTAAACACATTTACAAGGTGCCGAGACCCCGCTCTCATTGCACTCCTTCTCCCTGTGCATGTTCAGACACTTCTTCCACACTGCAGGAATAAATGTTTTCCCCATTTATGCCCCAAAGCAGCAATGATCTGTTTTGATTTTTCTGCCAAAATATTCCCTATACAGTAGAAAGAAACCCAGAAAGGCTGCACCAGCAGGACCAGGCACTGTCTGTCAGCAGTCTTGGGGTCTTGCAAGATGAACAGACCTCCTGAAGTTCTTGTATTTGGCAGAGGTGGGTTTAGCTGAGGATAAGGATGCCCTGATGATATCTGGTCCAGCTTGGCCTGGAGGGGTGCAGGAGCCCAGCGCAGGTGACTGGGACATTGCTGTGCCCAATTTTTATTTCCTTCCCCCTATCTGGAGGCATGTTGGACCCTGCAAGTGGGACTCGTCTCCCAGCGGCTGCTGTTTGCCTGCCTAAAGATCAGAGCATCAGGAAGACAGCTGGAAAAGGATGCTTTTTTGGAGATTACGTATCACATCATGCTAGAGTACACCATGTATAGGATCTCAGCTCCACAGAGCAGATATTCAAAGCCTTCAGTGGGGCTGAAGGAGATATTTAATTTCGTGTGCTATGGGCAGCATTGTCTCTGCCCGAGCAGTTGGGGAGTTGCCCTGGCCTAGATATTTCTGCCCTTCTGCTCCTTCAGCCTTCAAAAAGCCTCTAAAACCCTGTGCCATTTTTGATAGCCCCTCAGTCCTACGTGGGTCATCTCATCACATACTTCAGCGCGGCGGAGACACTTTGGCACGTTGGTATTGCCAGAATCTCCAAAAAAATACTGCAAGATGCGAATTTATTGAATGAAATTCTGCAGGTAGCTTGTTCTGCTCCCTCCTTTCCCATGGATGCTGCTTGCCATGCCCCTGGTATTCCTGTCTGACTCTGTATTGTTCGTTTTGGGTGAACTTGTAGGGATTTTTGAGAAGAAAAGGACATAGGGCAGGCACCTGTCTGCAGCCTCTTCTCCTGAAAGCAGGGAGAGATATTTTGCTCACAGGGACATTTTTATTTCACAGGGAAAAAAAAAACAACCCAGACCTTTTCTTCAAGAAGATTTTGGTTCCTTGCTCTGAGAGTTGAAACCCTCCTCAATTTGGGTGTTAAATACCAATTTGCGTCAGAGCTCGAGGCAGGTCAGGAGCTGGTGAGACCCCAGGAAAGCTGATGTCACAGCAAGGTACCGCTGCCCCACACAGATTCTCGCCTTTAGATCCAGCCAAGCAATTTTGACCTGTTCTACAACCCACCGCACACCCCTGTTCAGACACACTGGCCCCCAGATGAAGGAGAAAAGGGATGTGAGGAATCAAAGCGATGCTGTCTCTATTTCAGGAGGCTCCCCTGCCCCAGGCTTCTGTCCTGAAGTTCAGCAGCCACGCTAAGGGCGAGGAAATAATTTAATTCTTCAGGAAAACATGCTGTGATTTAGCCATTTCATGAACCTGCGTAGCTTTAAATGCTTCCTGAGCGTGGACTTCTCATTGTATTCTCGGCCTTTCTCTACTGGAACTACACATTTTCATTCTCAAAGTCCACGGTAATAAGTGGATTATTTAAAAGAATTTAGGCTTTTCCCTTCTGATTTCTAAATATTCCCAGACATGGCAGTCCATTTCCAAGTTCACTCCCACCTACTTCTTGCCATCTCCATGTTGGTACCGAAAGGATCTAATTCAGTAATAAAAAAAAAGGAGACTTTTCTGGAAAGGCGAAAATAACCCAAGAATCTCAGTAGCACCAAATTCCAACATCTTCTTTCCCTTACAGATCATTGGGCTCACAGCCCCTACCTGGCACATACAAAAACTTAACAAGATATATTTGAATGAGAAATCCTACACGATAGAGAGAGAAATTAACTGAAAAATTCTGTTATGCAACTCGCTGTCTGCTGTGTTTAAATGACCTGAAATGTTTTGTTCTGTTTTTTTTTTTTTTTAAAGTACTTCCAATTACATTTTGTTAATATAGTTATTAATATATTATTATATTTATTTTTAAAATAAGTCACTCAGGTTTCTTAACAGCCACACTGTGGTAAGATATAACCAAATCTTTTAAAAATTATTTTTATTGTTGGTGCAAGGAAATAAGTGACATTTCCATAATTTAAAAGAACAAAATCCATCTTGGAGGAATTTTACTAATGAATATTTTCTCAGGTGCCATTTGCGTTCTCAGCTTATTTGCCGGACTAAATTCACATGACAGAATACAACAAAAGAGAAAGAAGTCCAAAAACTGCAGCAGCCAAAAAGAAAATAAAATTAAATTTTTTTTTAAAGGATCGACCACAGTTTAAGGGAAAGGAAGAAAATACCTGCTACACAGTCATGCCACAGACAAAATTCCTATTGCACAAGAAAATAAAAACGCGTCCTTTTATACCTAAAACAAATGCCTATTGCTACAGTGACGAAAATGGAGAAATTAAGTAGTGGTGGGGAAGACTCCATTTGCGCAAAGGGAAACCTAGACATTGCCTTTTAAAAATAACCCCCAAACTTTTGATTAATTACTGGTCAAATCTGACGAAATTATGCTTAGAATCAAACATGCAGTCATGCCCAGCTCAGCAGGGCGAAGGGTGAAAAGGAAGGAACACACATACACACAAATCCCATAGCTGATAATTAATTAATTCATTAATCAATCATAGAAAGAGGGAAGGAGGGGGGAGGAAATCTTACCACCAAATTGGGTAACCGGCTAAGACCTTTGTGCCATTGAAGAGAAAAGATAAAATTAGTCCAAGCAGGTGGTAATCCATTAGTCCAGGCTGGTGCAAGGGGAAAATCTCTGCGAAGTTTTCAGAAAAACATTAAGTGCGAAAAATGAAGAATCCCCCTCCGTCCAGAAAAAAAAAAAAAAAAAAAAGAAAAACAAAAAAGAGTTAAACAAAGTCCCTTGTAGTGCGGATGACTTTCTGGCTTGTCAGAAACACACCTCTCCAAGCCTTTTCCCTGTAGATCATCCAAAAGCGTCTATTAAAAAGTGCAGGGCTTGGGGATGTCAGCAGGCAGCCAATCAGACTGCATGGCCCAAGGTAAGGGATGAGTCTCAGCTCAGGGCTGTCAATCACGCTCTCCTCCCCCTCCACCCCACAACTTTGTTCCTAGCCCTCGCTTCCACAGACAAACCCTCTTTGCAAGAGACTTTACTGGGGCAGTGAGATTTTTTGGCATTCGGGCTTGGGGATTTTTTTTCCCAATTTTTAATTTTTTTTTTTTTTAATTTCATGTAGAAACGCAGGATGCACAGACCCTGCTGCTGGCTTGGCATGCCAAGGCGTTGCAAGGTAAGGATGAAGGGTGACTGCGATTGTACTTAATCTCATGGTGGGGGTGAGATAGACAACTTATTCTTTAGATGGAGAGGGAGGTGAACATTAACCCTTGCAGGAGACAGGGCTCATGGGAGCACCAAGGAGGCAGAATAACTGTCTGAGAGCATTGATGTGAGCCATGTGGACAAAACTCATTAGGAACTTTAAATCAAATTCGGTTTTTCAAAGTATGTGAGTGGGATGGATGGAGTGGGGAAGCACTGGAAGCCTGGTTTTCTATTGAGAAATTGTCATGGTGAGAGCAGAGCAGGCAGACTGGAAGATGTCCCATTAATGGATTTCTCGTGAAGTGCATCTCTGGATGCCAAAAGATGAAAATATTATCAGAAACTCACACACTTTATAAAAAAGACAATCACAAGAATTATCACTTCTCTATAGAGGTTGCATATTGCAAATAGACCCAACAAAGATATTCCTTGAAAATCCTTGTTATTTCATGGAGAGGCTGTTTTTACAGGAACTACGGTGTCAGAACAGGAGATCTGGGGGATAACTCAACAGAATGGGACAAAGAAAGGAGAGAAGCCAAAAAAAGGTGTTTTTGCCTAAAAAGCGCACTCAACAATCCCAGCTCTACTCCCTGCAGTGGAGCTGCCTGGTTTATAACCCCCTGGAGATGGGGTGCTTTAGGAGCAGCCAGCAAATCAATTTATTGCAGAGCAACAGGGGTTGCTCTGAGGTCCAAGGTCCTATCTTGGGGAGCCCAACACATTGCATGGGTTTGAAAGTTACAGACCTTCTCCTGATGGTACGGCTCTGGATAAAAATGCATTCTTTGTTGATATCTAAGTACTGGGATGCACCTGCCCCATTCCTCTGTCCTCCTTGATTCCTGGTTCTTATAGATTTTAGTGCATTTGAACACTGAGTTTGTGCAGAACTGTTCTCATAAGCGGTAACTGGTTTCCTGGCCATCATATCTCCAAGATAGGACATCCACAAGCTGGTTGCTCTACACCTCACCTCTTCATCAGTCTCTGCAAAGACTAGGAGGCAAAGCTTCTCCAGGTTTAGTTTTATGGGTTTTTCAGTTGCTTATGACCCATCATAGGTGTTAAACACAGCTTGTTTCTCTTGTGGGATTTCAAATCCCAAAAGGGTTTACTGGGGGTAGTCTACCCTGGCAAATTTCTTACCTGGCAGCCAGCTGTTTTATCGAATGCAATCACTTGGGTTTAATAAAATGATGATTTTCAAATGAACATTAGGAGATGTGGATTTAATCTGTTCCATTAAATTAAACACTACCTGGGAATCCTCCCTAGATTACAGAATCACAGAATCTTCATGGTTGGAAGGAATCTTTGAGATCATCGAGTCTGACCGTACACACACAAAAACACCCCCAACAATCTCGGGCACTAGAGCATGCCCTACACATTTCTTAAATCCCTCCAGGGATGGTGACTCCACCACCTCCCTAGGCAGGCTCTTCCAGTGCCTGACCACCCTCTCAGGAAAGTCATTCTTCCCAATATCTAATCTAAACCTTCCCTGCCCCAACTTCAGACCATTTCCCCTGCTCCTGTCATTATTCCCTTGGGAGAAGAGGCCAACCACCACCTCTCTCCACCCTCCTTTCAGGGAGTTGTAGAGGGCAATGAGGTCTCCCCTCAGCCTCCTCTTCTCCAAACTAAACATGCCCAGTTCCCTCAGCCTCTCCTTGCATGTCTTGTTCTCCAGACCCCTCACCAGCTTGGTGGCTCTGCTCTGGACACACTCCAGCAGCTCAATGTCCTTCCCGTAGAAAGGGGCCCAGAACTGAGCCCAGCCCTCGAGGTGAGGCCTCACCAGTGCCCAGTCCAGAGGCACCATCACTATCCTACTCCTGCTGGCCATGCTGTTTCTGATACAGGCCAGGATGCTGTTGGTCTTCTTGGCCACCTGGGCACACTGCTGGCTCATGTTAAGCCAGCTGTCCACCAACACCCCCAGGTCCTTTTCTGCTGGGCAGCAGATCTTGAACTCTACTGTCCAAGTTTTTAGCTATGAATGATGGACCCTGGCATGGTCTTGAACTGGCCAACTTGCACAGCCCTGAAGAATTTTTAGTCACCATTTGGGGGTTAGCGTTAGGCAGGAACTATTCCAAATAGATCCCTAAGATGTGACCCACCTCTTTTGCAGGTTAAGTGAGTTTACCAGGATAGATGAAGGCAGTCATGCGTCCCTGTCTCTCTGGTTCCAGTGTCAGGGAATGGTCGCAGGCACTTTTAACTTACTGGTTAAAGTGGGCTATGGAGTATGTGAGTTGTCACTAAAGAGCCTACAAGTCTGTCTAGCAAAAGCAGACCTTAAATTGCTGCGCAGATTTGTACCTCTGTTGGTGGATGTCTTGGAGGTGCATAAACAGAACAAGAATTGAAAATACAAAGTGAAAGCATTTCCATCATTAAAATGTCAAACTGTTAAAGAGGCAGCGAAAGGAGAGACTGAAGTGAAATATCTAAGGTGATGCTACAGGTGACTGACATCCCATGGAAAAGGACAAAAGATCTACAACAATGCAGAAATCCTGCCGGGGAAAACTTTTGAAATCTGAATGGAATAATTGGTTGGGCCATATGTGTACACTCAGCCAGTCAACAGGGAAAAAGAATTTCCCCATCATCAAGGTCTTCGTGTTTGGGGTATTTCTGCCCATCAGACTCAAGGGAGCATTACAAAATGCTCTTTATCCATTGCTTGATGCTAGGATTTGTAATTCAAGCCAATCAAAAGCTATATAAAGTGCTGCTGCCAATCAAGTCAGGGAAAGTAATGCAAGACCCAAACCCCAGAGACTTTACTTGCTGTTGTGCTTCAGGCAGAGATCCCAGTGTTGCCTCAAAAAGGGCTACACTACAAAAGCAGCCAAGATGCTGAAGTGAGCACCCATACCCCAGTGACTGCCCGATGTCATATCAATGAGGCCACAGACAGGTTTTGAACCATGAACAGGGTGTTAGTAAAGATTTGGTCCCAAGCAGACTGAAGTCAAGGGAAAGCTCTCTATAGACTTGGACAAGGATGTGATGAAGTTTCACGAGTTGCCTGTCCTCCCACACTTTTTAACTTCACCCATCCACTGTTCTCTTTCTCTGCTCTGAACATTATGGACTGTTTGTCCCAGTGTCATGAGGAATTCATGTTGTCCTACCTTTTGGGAAGAGGCTGTGATTTGAGTGTGCCCACAGTTGCTTTGGTTTGGACATCCTGGGAGATCCTGTGAGTAGAAGGTAATTGTTGTCTCTAACCATGTGACAACAACTTTGGCTCCAAGATTGTCCCACTGAAACGATTACAAAAATGAGTAGAAAAATGATGGCAGGTTTCAGTTGTGTCACTGGTTGTATCAGCCTAGACCCCCAAAACTTTAAAATGGCAGTCATGCCTCACCGAGGAGTGTGACCTGTCTCACAGGAATGAAGACGACATTGTCTGTGAAACGAACAGACTTACTTTCAGTCTTCTCTGCTGTGAAATGAAAATCTGATGCGTACATGCTAAAATTATCCTGGGGATATTTCGTGCTAGCCTGAACAAATATTTATAAGTTCTACAGCAAACATTAATTTTAAATGTAATTTCTAAGAGCAAATGACAGTTATCCGAAAAAGTGCAATTTCAAAATTTCACTCATAGATACCTCCTTGTGCTGCTGACTGACAGTTTTATTTACTGTGGGTCTTTTCAATCACGTTGGTCTGTCTAGTTTGGCAATATTGACTCTTATAGACCAGTTTCAGTATGCCCAGAAATGAAAAAAGTTGAGGAAGCTAGAGGTTTGGCTGCCCAAGAAAAGTCCTGTTGCCTTTACAATGTCAGTATAAAGCTCCTTCTGTATTGTGGTAACATTGTGGTACTGCAAACTCAGACACTGTAGGTGCCAAGGCATCCGGAGGGATCCTTTGGTTTGTTCTAACGACCCTCCAATGAAGAAGAAATGCAATCACATTGGAAACATGCCTCTCCTTCCCCTTGACACTAACTTTTGACACTTTTCCTTCTTTTAGCTTTTCTTTTTTTCTCCATCAGAATCGACCAGCAGGAAGAAACCAAGTGCCTGGGGAAACTGATGGGACCATGGAGTCTCCTGGATTTGTTCTCAACATGTCTTTGAACATACTGACCCACTGATGAGTGTGAGACACCAGGAGCTCAAACCCTTCCTGGTGCCATTCAGCTGCCCTCGGTGGAATTCCCCCACAGTCAGTGTGATGTGAAGAGGATGACTCAAACCACGCAGTGAAAGGCAAGAGATGGCTGACAGAGGGGGTTGAGACACCTGGTTGGGTGTATTGGGAAAGGCAGGGAATGTACAGGACCATCGTGCAGGGCTAAACAATGGCATCTGAGCTCTCAATTTGCAGGTTTACTCACGTTCAGTGGTAGAGGGTGGCTTAGCTGGGTGCTGGACATTGAATTGCACATTTGGGCACTTCTGAGCATGGCCAGAAACAGTAACTGAGAAGCTGGGTCCCTTGGGACCAAGGTCCTTTAGGGGACTTCCAGTCTTAGAAGGAGATGAATTTGTTGAAGACATACATTTTGGTCTTAGTATCTAAACAGAAATTAGTTCTTTGATAGCTATAGCCACTGGCAAATTATTATTAAAAAGTATTAAAAAGAGTTGAAGAAATCCTTTCCCAGAGCATGAAGGAGACATCTGGGTCCCTTCCATCTTAAAAGACTCAAATCCTGTGTTTCTGAGCATTGTGTTTGCTGCTAACATGCCACTGGTAACTTTAACATTTCTCTCTAAACTTGCCTGTTTCTCAGTTTTCATGGTAAAATCTCCCCTTTCCTGGATTCTTATGTTCCCTCTGGCTCTAACAATGTCCTCCTCTGCTGCTCCTGGTTCTTCATATCTCAGCTCATGTTAGCAGAGCACACCAAGGCAGTCATTTACCTGGAAACAGTAATCCTGTACTAACTCCTGAGCAGGCTGATGTAAAGAAGGGTGTCAATGGATATTACATCATTTCTGATCTTCTTTGGACAGGAACATCTTGATATATTTCCATATATCTTCTTGATGCGCCCCGTCACTTATGATCTAGGAGGTAGCCTCCAACACTTTGACGTTGCATGGGCTGACCTAGCACACCCCTCACTCCTGTTTGGTGCCTTCCCTCCACGTTTACTCCAGTAAAACTTCAATGCCATCTCCAAGTAAGCTCATGGTTCACGTGGGGTTGAGGGAAATCTGCCTTCCACCTTTGCCTGCCTGGTCTGCCCGGTGGAGCACTGTCCGCGGTTGACCTGTAAAGCTGTTAGGTGCCTGCAGGAGAGGTAGCCACAGGGCAAAAGTATCCACTGTTACAAGAAAACAGATCTTCACCTGAGCACCATGATGTTGTTTATAATTAATAATTTTCTGAAAATATTAAAAAAAAAAATCAAAAAAACAGGCTGCCCAGAGACCTGGTGGAGTCTCCTTCTCAGGAGACATTCAAAACCTACCTGGATGCGTTCATGTCCAGCCTGCTCTGGGTCACCCTGCTTTGGCAGGGCATTGAACTAGATGGTCTCTGAAGGTCCCTTCCCATCCCTGACATTCAGTGATTCTGTGATTTAGCTGAAGGTCTGGTGACTGTTGAAAGGATGGTAATAGAAAGTTCTGAGTTTAGCAAAACACTTTAGCACTGTTTTTAGTGTTTTAGGAATAACTTTATGGCTTTTCCCCTGGCAAATATCCTTACTCCAATTTTTTACAAACTTTTCTAAGCTCATGCTATAGAAATCCTGCACTTAGGATATTTTTCGTCTTCCAGTGATGGTAGAAATTCTTTTGAACTGAACTTTTGCTGCAATATCCCTGAAGATCTTGTGGCTATGGGACTGGGACTTCTGGGTTTGGCTTTTTTTTCTGTCTTTTTAGGTTTTTTGTTTGTTTGTTTGTTTGTTTTTTGTTGTGTTTTGTTTTGTTTAGAAGCAAAAGATTACATTTTTAAAACATTAGTGAAGTAAACAGCTGTAGTACCTGTTGTCATATCCAAACTCAAGAAACTTGGGTTGTGGTCTCAACTTTGCCAATGACTCCTCATGTATTCCTGCTTTAAAAGTTGGGAAATAATTGATTTTATGTGTATCCTATTATTTCCTTCAGGTGGGAACGGTCTTACCCTCTGTTTGTGCAGACCTGAGCTAGAACGTCAAGGGAGAGTTATGAATCACAGACTTAATAATAAAAATATTTTTCATTATTAACAGTACCACTGTTACTGAGCATATGAGCAGAACTGGAATACCAGTCCTTTACATTTGAAGTGCAGACAGAATGATAAACGGTGCTCCCTGTGGTTTAGCTTTTCTCTCCCTTTTTATTCACATACATCTTGTTCTGTGGCCAGGGGATCATAGGAAGTATGTGAAGTGGAAATGCCGACTGCTGGTTCCTCCACCATTTCCAGTAAGACAGAAACCTCCCAAGGACACTTGGTCTCAGTGCCTGTGTACCACTGAACTAGAGATGTTGCAGAATAAAAAATCTTTCTTTCACTGTCACTTATTTAAATTTCTTTAGCACCTCAGTTCAAACTCTGGTTAGGTTTTCAGATCTTTCCTCTATTTTGCCATGGAGATGTTCAGAAAAAGAATAATCACCTAATGAAACCTAAGGATGCATGTTTTTTAGTGACTATGACAAATTGGAGCAGAGACAGCTCACAATGAAACCCATCTTGAACTTCAGTGAACACAAGGACACAAATACTACATTTGACTGGCACAGCAATGGGCTTGGAAAGAGGCAGTACTTGTGGTGAAGCTTTAAGGTCTTCTCTGTTAACCTTCTGGTCTGCTATGCAAGTCCTCAAGTCATCCAGTCATCCCTACTCCAAGTCATCCCTACTCTCTTCTAAAGTAAAGGGGGATCCGAGTTTGGTAGAGAAGGACACTTGTCCCATCAGCCATCAGTTTTTAGTGGGAAAATTATTTCCAGACAACTTTTAGGGTTCTGTTCAGTCTTCACCTAAGCCTCTTCAGTCAGGCTAACACCCAGTGGAAGAGGTCTCAGAAGGATTTTTTGCACACTGTTGTGATTTTTTTCATGAATGTGAAGCTCAGGATGGTTGGGTAGGTGGAAGGTCCTGTTTGCCAACATATGTGTACGTGGTCTATACGTAGGTGTGTGAGCAAGCAGAGATGGCTGAGTGTGGTTATAGGTACATAAGGCCTTGCTGGTGGGGAAGCAGCCTCAAGGCAAGTCCCAGAGATTTCTGGGGAATGGGCCCATTATAAAAATCAATGTAAGGCTGCTGCACGTTGTCCCTCTGAAACTGCGTAGTGAAGTGTGTGCAGACAACCTTGCTCTACAGGAGAGGCTGAGCTGCCTTTCACAACTGCAGTAAATCTGACTAATTGGATGAGCTGAGCATATGAAGAAACTGTGCCCCAGGTCCTGGGCTTGTTTGAAGACAGCTCCGTCTACCTTGACATCTGCAGGAATGCATCCCGGGGACGGGGGGGAGGGATGGAGAACAAAGGGAACAGAGTCATTCCTCTCCCTTCTTTCCTCCCCCAGGACTCCAGCCCAGCAATATCCTGGAGGCTGGAGAATATGTGGTAAAAAATGAGCCCAGATATGTTTTGCTGCAGGCTGTGGCTTTCCATGATGCTGTAGCTGGAAATCATGGGGCCCCTTGATGTAGCTGAGTGTTTGTGCTGTTGGAGTAAAAGGTGCTGTGTGCATGTTACGTCAATGTTGCACATCTCCTGGGCTTCTTTGGTCAGCCATGCTGTAGGTAGTGGTCAGCACTGCCACGGAACACTGCTAGGACTGGAGATCTTCTCCTTGCTGAGACTCAGGCACCTGCCCAGGCTCCAGTGCCCATCTATAAGGTCCCCATCAACTTACTCCTCAATCCTGAGCATGCCAGCAGGGAAGAGTCGTAGTCCAGCAGAGCCAACACAACACAAGAGCAGGTGTAAGCAATATTTTTTGCTTATTTCACGTGACTCTAAGGAGCTGCATCCTCTCATGCTAATGTTACTGCCAAAGGTAGGGATAGATGACAGAGATCTCAGTCTTTCTTGCATCTTGAGTTCTCACCAGACCTGCATTCACAGAGCAGGTATGAGGTCAGTGTTGGATCTGGCATTGCTGGGCATGGCCAAGAATCTGACTGTCCAAGGGCACAGTGCTCTGCAGGTCCTTGGGAGCCCAAACACTTGAAGCAAGAGGAGCTCTGCTCCAGCTTGGCCTGGCTCGGTGATGTGTGGGCATAGCAGAGCAGGGATGCCAGGCCTGGATTGTCCTCTGCCCCTTCTGAGACAGCTCAGTGTGAAAGAGCAGAGAATCACAACTTTTGCTTAATCACTATGAGGGCTGAACTGTAAGAAGATAAAACACCAGGGAGGAATGAAGTAGGGGGGAACAGAACAAATGTCCCTAAGGGAAGCTGGGCTGGGCTTTGCTGAGCTGGGGCTGGGACTGGGACTGGGGCTGAGTTTGGACTGGTCTTTTTTGGGCTGGGTCTGATCTTTGCTGGTCCAGGGGATGAGAAAAGGCGAGGGCAGCTGGCTGGAGGCAGGCAGGAGGTCTGGAGCAGTGCCTGCGGAGCAGCCTGGTGGGGATTCAATCCGGGAAGTTTTAATGACACAACAACAACAACAACAAAAGAGGAAAGGGGGGAAAGGAAGAAAAGGCTCCTGCAGGGCTGGTTGCCACGGAGACCCCAAGGAAGTTTGAACCAGTCCTGCTCTTTTCACAGCCGCCTTTGAGCCAAGGAGGGAATTATGGCTGGCGATAAAAGGAGACATGTGGCCCTTTGCTCACAGGGACCGGCCTCTGCAGTTATGAGTCTTCAGCTCATTTTCCCCCTTGTCCCCTCCTGCAATTATACATTCGGATCTCAGGAAAAAAAAAGAAGAAGAAAAAAAAAAATCTAGGACAAGTGGTGCACCCTTTGCCCTGGGGACCCATCCCTGCAAGGCAGACCGCTACCTCTTCCAGCCCATTATTCCCCCCTCCACAATGCACCGCCCCCACTTCCTCCCTAGTTATGAAATTTTTACATGATGAACAGCTGATGAACATCTCGTGCCGTCTGCCGTCACACCAGCCCCTGCAACGGAACAGCCTCCATGAGGAAGGGGGGCTCGAGACCTTTCCCAGGGGAGCTGGAGACAGTTTTATTGCTTGCCACAGCTTTCAGGTTTTTGGAAAGGATCTGGCCTACCAAATGCCAGAAATTAAAGTGAAAGGGATAAATTCAGTTCTGTGCTGCCTCCTCCAATTTCTTCAGTGGCGGTTGCATAATGCAAGCCCCAAAAATGTGTTGCAGTGCTCATCGGTCTTCCTCATTATGGGGTTAGAGCTTGCACTCCTAGTCCATAATGAAACATGGTGCAAAACGTCCTGTTCAGGCCCACTTGGTGCTATACACAAGGGACAAAAAAGTGAAGGGAAGGCGGAGGTGCCATCAAGAGAAGTGGGTTTCCTGTAGGGACAGCTCAGCGCTGGGAGCAAAGCTGGACCCAGCTGGGTTATCAGAGTTCAGTTGTTCTTTTTCATGTGTTGTCAGGGGTATTCAGGTCTTCTCAGGTCTTTGGTGCCATGAGTGTCACAGTGAGCTATGAAAGAGCAGGTATGGCTGGGGACATGGGGTGGTGACCAACACTGAGTTCTGCTCCCTCCAAACCCTTAGGAAGTTGCTCCAGAGCCCATGTGCCCCTCTTGTGCTCTGGTGTTGGATGTTGTGACATGAGTGAGGCAGAGGGATGGAGGCGAGAGACCATGCCAGGGTGGGTGACCTGCTTCTGGCTCCTACTCTGCATTAGTCTTTTGCTGCTAAAAGCAGAGCTACTCCTGGAGCCCAACAGCAAGTGGGACTGGAGGGTCAACATTCCAGTGCTGGGGGCAGAGTGATGGAGTTCATACAGTTGTGCAGCCCTCAGTGTGTTTCCATAAGCTTCCTGGGTTTCTTTTTGAACCCAGAACTGTGTTTGAAGGGATCTTATTACCTGGAGAGGCGGTGGGATACCCAACCTTGGAGGTTTTGGAGAGTCAGGTAGACAAAACCATGTCAAACCTTCTGGCATTAGTCTTGCTTTCACAGGAGGTTGTGTGAGGTTCCTTCCCACCAGCCGTTCTATGAGTTGATGATGATGCTGTATTGTTTTGCAAGTTAATCAATTATTTAGTCTAGGTTTTGTTCTTTATAATAATACAAACCTCTTAAATAGTTCAGGACACAGGAGCGTCATGGAGTCAACTGAGCAATGGGTTACAGGAGTCATCTGACCAATGGGTTGCAAAGTGAAGGTCCTGGTTGCTTGTTCTCCCAGGCCCCATACAGCAGGTAAGACATGTGGGTGGCCAGATAAACACCGTGCACGGTGCAAGCAGACGTATGTCCACTGGGCTCTGTCCCAGAAGTGAGCACAGTCCTGGGATCTCAGAGGAATCTGAACATGAACCCTGCCTGCTCCCCAGCTGAGGCAGACAGCCCCTTCCCACTGGTGAACTTTTCTGCTCAGGAGGGTCCTGCCTTTAGTGAAGGCAAGTTACTATCACTAAATGAAGAGCAGCTGTAACAACTGAGAATTATTTGGACAAGTGTTTGTAGAGATGTTTTTGCCTGTCTTTGCCAGGTTTTAGTGTTCTGGGTAGCCATGACTCCCATTTCCACCTCTGTTCCCTGGACACACAACTTGCAGCCCGTCCTCCTGACCCCCAGATGGGTCTTATTTCTCAGCTCCTACCATAGCCCTGCTTTGCAGAGCACCTGGTCATTTCCAGGCTTTGTGCTTCGTGCTTTTGCACTGTCTGAGGACACTCCTGCCTGCTGTCTTCAGACAAAAATAAAAGGAACTTGCACCCCTTAGAATGCTTTCCTGTCATGTAGCTTGGAAGTGTGTCACCTTTGGAGGTCTTCTTGCCAGGGGAAGCTGGAGTGTTCTGCAGCTAAAAAGCTAGTGAAACCTCATTTTTGATCCACGTAAATCCACTTCTGTTCCATAACAAGACACAAAAGCCAGGTGGAGTCTGGCCGGTGCACTCCTCTCTGCACCTGCCCCAGAGTGTTCTAGTCCTAGTCCAGAGAGAGTGGTGAGAGCTCCTCAGACCCTCCTTGGTGGTGTCCTGGCTTAAATTTCTCCATCACAGGCTTGCTACAGCCACATGTTCCCCTCCTGGGATAACCCCCTCAGCTATCCTGGTACCTGGTTTGTGGGGCTGAGTGATGAATCACAACTGGGGACTGAGCTGCTGTACAAATAACCTGTTTTGGAGGAATAATCTCTATTTACATCAGTGACACCTTCACATATTGTTCCTTTTGTTTTGTTATCACATTTTTGATGGAAAGCATGTACAGGAATGAGTAGGGTTTCTGTCTCTACAACCATGAGAGTGTATATTGTGTATCACAACTCGGATGTACAGCATATTGTGTCCTGCTCATACTTTTGCAACCAGTGGCTGATTCTCAGTTATTAGTGTTTCTCAAAGACCATCCGTATCTTAAAGGACGAGTGTCCCAAAATGCAATACAGGCAGTGCAGTAACTACTGCTGACGTGCAGACCAGCAGATCTAGGCTCGCTGTGGTCTGTGATCCGGGGAATAAGTGTGATAGGATGAGCTCGGGAGAATGGGACGCAGTGCCATCCAGTGGACCTGCCACCACCGCTGACCATGTAGAATTAGAAGATAGCATTGGCCACTTCTGATATGTTTTGAGGCACTGGGCTGTATATGATGCTTTCCTGGTCCCACCCCAAACAAACCTGGGCTGCTCAGCAAAAACACCTTCTCCAAGAGGGTGTCAGGAACCCCTCTGGGTACCTGACAGTGCCTGTCACTTATGTGTCCCAGCTGTGGGCATGCAGGAGGACAACTATTCTGGAAGAAGCATACATGGAGGACTGGCACATTGAACCTCATCTGCATCCAGCGCCAGGGAGGAGTTTCTCCAAGATTATGGAGGGGAAGCAACATCCCAGTTAACATTCACCTGTGTGGCTGGTGTCACTGAGGAGTGGTGGGAGGTCCCACTGCAAGCAGAGCCCCTCATGCTCCAAGCACCTCATCACAGGAGCGCAGGGCAAGAAAAGGGGAGAAAAGGGCTCCAAGAGTGGTAGGGTGAGTAGGAAGGGCAGAGAAAAATAGCCAGCACCTTTCCTAATAGTTTGGAAAGATTTCTCCTGGAAAAGCCTCGCTCCTCGTGCGATCCTTGGGGGCACAGTACCACCTGCTGGCAGCGAGACGGCAGCATCGGGAGGGATGGGGCACAGGGACTAAAACCAGCCCTGGCAGTTTGCTCTTTTCCAGAATTAGAGCAAGCCTCACGTTTGCTATTCGTTCTGTCCAGTTTAAAATATTTAGTTTGAAGATTTACACCTCTAAGACGAGCCATCCTTGTGAGGGAAAGATTGCCCTCTCTGACAGTCGGAATCAGGGATGCTCAGGCTCCAACCTTTTTGCATCTGCAAAAGGTAATGCAAATCCCAAAACATAGCCCAGCCTACCAAAACTGTGTGGAAGTTTTAGTTGGGTAGATTTTTATAGCTTTTTCTTTGGTTTCTTAAGAAGCTGCAGTTTGAATAGTAATGTTTTCAACCCCTCCTCTCCTCTTCACAGGGGTGTGCATTACATGAACCTTTCCTACATTCCCTCTCAGCCCAAATTTATTTCTCTTCTGTACTTTTCTGTTCATCTCAGCACAGTCTTCAGCCTCTAACTCTCACAGGCTCTACTCCATTTAAATTTATTTGCTTAAAAAATAGCAGATAATTGATTGGAAGCTTTCAATCCTTCATCCCTGCTCTCAGAACCCTCAAGTCTGGCAGCCACGTTCATTCTTTGTTTCCTCCTAATCACTTTCTTGCTTCTGTGCGTTGCTGTTTGTCTTCTCCTCAGTTATTTGACAGAGCAGTTTCTGTTTTCTGGAGCATGGAGCTGACTGCAAAAGGACGCTCTGTGCACTTAGCTACTAGCCCACACAATGTGGCCAGGAAACCGTGGTTTGAAGCAATCCCAGAGGATTCAAAACACAACTCCTGAAAGCAACTGTTAAGCTATGTGGGTTCAAATATGATCTAGGACTTGATCCCACACTTGGAAAGTGGTCCCACTGGTTGAGGATGAGGAAAGGACAGGAGAGTACCTACAGTCCCTGCTTGGCTGCACTCCCTGGATTTTGTTTTCTGAAACCTGACTCATCTATCAAAATGCACCTGACTGATGAGAGGTGTGTTAACTACTTTGGAAATAACAATTTTTTCATACCTGCAAAATTATCAGCTTGTACCATTGCAGCACCTGGGAGCTGCAGACACACCTGGGTTAACTGGAAAAAAAAGGGACTAAACTGAAGACGATGGATTTGAGTTGAAGACACTTTGGGTAAGGTTCAGCCCACCTGAGCTCAGACACTGGCATCACGGGGCTCAGTCCGAGCAGGGGGTCTAATGCCTGGTCCATGTTGTGGCTGAAGGGTTTGGTCATCAGACCACACATGTGTCTGGGACTGGATGTTTGCAGGGGAAGTGCTGTGAAATGGTGTGAGCTCAGCTAACACCTAACTAAAGGTTAAAGCAATTAAGCAACTTAAGCAACTAAGAAAATACCAAATTTTATAGTAAGGCAAGGATTGTAATACTTCAGAGTTACAGACTCATCAGGAGGGCAGTTTTGACTGAAAATCAAAACTATAGGTTTACTCCAGTGTTGTGGTTCTCCAGAGCCCCCAAGCATTTATGGAGATATTGTTAATGTCTAGAAATTGTTGAGTTAGGGTCACAGTCTAGAAGTCTAATGTTTTGCATCCATAAAATTCCAGAAAGAGGTAATAACAGCATTCTTTAAGGAATCTTCTCTGATGTTAAGACCTGACAGGTCATCATCCAATATCATAAAAGGAGGGGTCTGCTATCCACATCTTTTCTGTCTCTCCACCAAGGGCTATTTACCCATACATCACACCTGGAACCAGCTTGGTGCCCACAGAGCAGTGGACCAGTTCAGCTCACTGATTATGCAGAATATGACAAAAAAAAGCTTGTGCAGAATAGTGGTCAGGACTGCTGCTGGGAGTAGAAGGGGGATGGAGAAAGGAGGAGGAGAATGATTCCCCTTTAGGCAGCAGCAAGCTGTTAGACTGGCTCAGTTTGTCATTTATTGGCATCCTCAGATTCCTCTGTTATAGCCCAGCAACTTTATATGAATTGCTTGGGTAGTAATTATGTTCAACAGCTTTTTTCATTCATCCAAGATACCTCCTTGGAGGTCTCTCTAAGCTGTTGGCCTCTTCCTAGGACCTTAGCAAAACTGACAGTGTTTTGGCATGATCAGAGATGGGTGACCTCCTCTCTACTCTCCTGTTTCCTCCAGGATGCGAAGACTACCTTAACCATGCCCTTCTCTCTATCTTGAGCAATCAAACAGCTGTGCGGCTTCTGCCCATGGGGCAAGGAGCTGCACATGGCTGTCCACCACCATGGATGACTGCGGATCCAGCTGCTGGTCCCTGGCCTTGTTGCGTCTCCAGACAAGACTACACTAGGAAGCCCCCGCCAGCTAACTGGGTGCCCTCAGGGAGCAGTGGGCATTTCCAGAGGAGTTCCATCAGTTTCCCTTCTGCCTTTCTTCTTTTCAAGTTTTGCATATTTCTGATCCTTTGACCTGTCTCTTGCTTTCATTTTTACCAACTTTGTAATTTGATTTTACTTTTGATCTGTTTCCCAATTTTCCCGATTTTCTGTTTAGGTTTTCAAATTTGGCTCATGCCCAGCTGTGACACTGTGCAAAAGCAGATTCCTTGGGAAAAGTACAAGAACAGAATGTGCACGTAGAGACTCTTCCCCTGAAAAATTTCCCAGGCACCAAGAATTTCCCCAGCCCAAGGTAGTGTTGAATGTTTTAGTGACAGGGTTTTTTTCTCTTCCATAAATCTATATGGTTTCTCCTTAAACTGCATGCAGACATTTGGCTTCTGTGACATAGTGTAGCCTGCAGTCCCACAGCTCCTGGTGACTATATCTTGTTGTGCATCCAGTGTTGGTCGGCTTTTTTTTTAATGACACCAGCTGGATTAATTTAATGTCCCACTATTTAAGTTCTTGTCCACCTTCTATCGGCCACTTGCTCTGGAAGGCTTCTACTGTATCCCCATCAGTTCTCTCTTTCCCAGATACTCAGTAGCTCATTCTCCAGATGTCCCTCTCTTTGATCAGCGTTGTTGTAATTCTCCAAACCTTCCCCAGCTCTATTACACCCCTAGCTGAGATGGGACAGGAGCTGAGTTATGCCTGGTTCTCAAATCACCATGAAGTCAGACTGCTCACAGACAACAGTGTCTGTTTCTTGACATTCCTGTTGGCATGAGCTGAGGAAGAACATAAACCATCCAAATGCAGATGAGTTGAGTGTTAGTAAAGCTGCAGAACAGTCCTTAGGTCAAGAAGTACAGAAGCTCTAGAAGAGCTGGTCAGCTGTAGAATTCTGTCCTTCACATTATCTGTGATGAATTGAGAATTTATTTACTCCTTAGTTGGATAGCTGGGGGAAAAAGCATCATTTTTTGCAGAATAATGCAGCACAACGTGATGTGGGCCTACAGGACAGATGGGGAGGGGCTCTTTATCAGGGAATGCAGTGATAGGACAAGGGGGAATGGTTTTGAATTGAAAGAGGGGAGATTTAGATTAGATATTAGAAAGGAATTCTTTACTGCAAGAGTGGTGAGACTGGCCCACGTTCCCCAGAGAAGCTGTGGATGCCCCATCCCTGGAAGTGTTCAAGACCAGGCTAGATGGGGCTTTGAGCAACCTGGTGTAGTGGGAGGTGTCCCTGACCATGGCAGAAGGGTTGAAACTTGATGATTGTTAAGGTCCCTTCAAACCCAAACCATTCTATGATTCTGTGATTCTATGACATTAGAGGAGTCCTCCATCTCATGTCAGGAGGACATGTGATGTGAGTGTCTACATAGATTCATATAATTGTCTATGTTGTAAGGGACCTTTAACATCGAGTCCAACCATCAACGCAACACTGCCCAAACCACTGCCCAAACCATGTCCCTCGGCTTTTAAATACCTTCAGGGATGGTGATTCCGCCCTGGGCAGCCTGTTCCAAGGCTTGATAACCTTTTAGGTGCAGAAATTTTTCTGAATATCCATCCTAAACCTCCCCTGTGTAACTTGAGGCCATTTCATCTTGTCCTATCATTTGTTAGTGATAGGACATCTGTGTTAATTCACCAGTTTCTCTTTATGGACAATAAGTTTCCAGTATACAACAGGCACTTAATTAAGTACAGCTTTCTATAAAATATAATCTCATATCTCCTGGATGTTCATCATGGAGAGCAGAACATCAGGAATCACTGCTGGAGACCAAGACAGGAAATGTATGTGTAATACAGGTTATTCTCTCTTACCATTGATAGGGAAGATCCAGGAGAATCAGAGCAGGTGCTGGGGAGTGGGATGAAGATAATCAAAGGTACTGAATGATGGCATCACTAAAGGAGGTCTAGGACTTTCCAGCTGGGGTCTGTGAAAAGGGTGAAAGCAATTCTTACTCAGACAGTTGCCAATCTGACCACGGTAGTAATTCCTAACAACCATGGAAGGGATCACTGCAACCTGGGAACTCCGGACACACTCAGTACACGCCATGGCCCGGAGTTAGGATTTTTGGTGCAGCCCAAGTGTGTCTGCTGGCACTGCTGTGAGAGAAGGAGTTCAGTAGAAACAAGAGGATCATGCAACATGCTGGACCAAAGGTGTATCGGGAGAAGTCTTTGAGGGCAGACATGCCATGACACCCCAAACTCTGAGGATGTCAGGGTATAAGGATATCACTCAGCTGACATGCTTTGTTCCTAATTTTTGTCTTTTGTTACAATAAACACCCTGCCTCGTCCCTGTGAAATGCTGTGGGCAAGTTGGTGTTAATTAGCATTAACATTAGCATTATATTCTTCTGTCCAGAATAATATTATGAAGAATTCCAGAAGTTATGACCTGTCTCTGGAGATGAATGAACTTCCAATGAGCATGACAGAAATGTGAAACATCACTTAGGTCTTGAGGAGGAGACATATTGACTCTGCTCTCCACAGAAGCCAAGAGAACATTGCTTCTGAATTAGAGGAGATGGCTTGATGGCTGTCCCACTTTCCCGTCCACCTCCTCCTCCTCTTTGGTGTCTTGTTATGGAGTCCCTGAGCAAGGGGCTGGGAAGCATTTGTGCTGGCCCATCTCAAAGCTTTCTTTTGCTGAGAAAGGAAGGAGCTCTTGTTTTGTTGGCTAAGATACATGCACAAGCCACGGTTCTTTCATGGGGCCCTGGATGCCCTCTCCAAAGCACGGGACGTGCTGCCAGGATATCTGATCAGGATAGGGTTGGATGGACTAATTCACTACTTAGATGAAGAGTGGGGTGGGTTTTGCAAAGTTCCTGGGTAGGAAAGTGTGTATATTGGTTTTGCTAAGACACATGATCAATATCGGAGTATCAGAAATTCCTATGAAGCCCTACTCCAGCACATGGAAACAGTGAGATTTTTTCTTTGGTTCTCATGAATACCTCAAAATAGCTTTTCTCCAAAATTTTACAATATATGCCTCTTTCTTGTGAATCAAAGTGGCAACTGAAATTCAATTAAAAGCTCCTTGAAATGCCACAGATAAAAAGCTATGCAAACTGAAGGTATGAAATAAGTGCTAATGTAGACACTTGCTCAGGTGGCTGTAGGACAGTGAACAGGGCAACAAGCAGTCGACTCACAAAACTCCCTGGTTTATAAGAAAAATGGCCATTGTGCCTTGGTAAATGTCCCTAAAACTGCTTTCAAAACAGCATAGATCAAATCAGCTCTGAAATAAAATACTTTAACTGGAGAGAGGTCTAAAATGACAAGTCCTGAAGCAACCCTGCCTGGAACTGGGATAAAGCAACTTGCCAGGGCAGAAAACAGACTTCCTTCTCTTGTCTTTTATAGGTATCACTGGTTTATGAACTCCATGACAAAAACTAAGCCTTGGCCTTTCCCTCTGCAATGGAACAAGTGGCACAGTTAGAACAGCCTCACCTTCACAAATAGACCCTCTCAGGTAATCTTGCTGGCCTCCTGTTTCCTCCAGTATTCCTTCCTCCCGTTTTCCTTCCCCTGATGTTCTGTGCCCTTCTCCTCCCAAGTCCTCAGCAGGTCTAAGCCTCAGCCCTGCCTCTGACGAAGCCTTTTGCATTCCTGCTGTCAGCACAAAGGGTTACTTGGCCTGTGTGCTAAGCCACCCAGATGCCTACTCTCAGGCTCACTTCATGCTCACCTCTACCACCAATTTGTCCTCCACATCTACCCAGTGTCTCTCCTGACACCTCCTTTTCTGCTTGAGACACCAATTTACTCTTCACTTTATCCTCCCTCTGACCCAGCTCTTCACTGATCAACCAAACTCCTTGCATTTTTCCCCAAGAGTGCATTTTTCCCCAAGAGTGCATTTTTCCCCAAGAGTACATATTTCCCCAAGAATACATATCTCTACAAACATATTCTTCACTCCTTGTATGAGGCACCTTCCCTCCCCATGCTTGGCTCTCTTGTACCTCATGCCATAGACAGAAATTATGGGATGAGGCCCTGCTACTGTGGCTCCCCAATAAGCCAAGCAGGAAGAGAGGTCTGGGGACAAGATGACTTCTCATGTTGTCCCCCATGCTGTCCCTTTGACATGTCCTACTGGACACTTAATCTCCAGTTGTCCTGTCACTGTGGCTTGGGATGAGAAAAGCAATAGGTACAGCTAGGGTTGTCCTTCTTATCCCACCACCTCTCTCAGGTGCCACTTTATCAGCAGAAGAGGGCAGGACCAAGAAGGACAGGGTGCCAACCCCCTCCAGAACATTAGAGCATGCTCAGCTTGCCCAGAACCTTGACCTTTTCTCCTGACAGCTCATCACTGTAGGCATTGCCTCAGCAGGACTGTAACGTGCACAGTCACCTGTGGCTTACGGCCCCAACTCTAACACTGTGAAGCATGGCTGCTCCTTCCGTCTACTCACCTTGACCCCAGATGCTTACGTACCATTTGAAATTCCCTCCTTCACACCAGCCAGAAAACAAAATGTCTTTTGCTAACAGTAACTCTCCCAATACAAATAGATACCGTCAAAGATGTGAAAATCTGGCTGTACTTGTGGCCTCCCTAGTGTATGGAAAGACACCTTCCTCACATCACACACACTACTTTCCAGGGGGCACAAGAGAGGTGTTTGTGTCCTCTTCCCCACCACTGCTTGCCTTCCTCCATTGGCAGCCCCCAGAAAGTTGGTCTTCCCTTGTGCATTCTATCTAGGAATGAAAGATTCATATATCAGCACCTCACAGACTTCTGCTGGCACTTCATCATCTGGATCCTGGCCAATTGTTTTCATCCTTCCTTGTCAGGTCACTGTGGGGTTGCACAGTCTTGTGGGGTCTACATCTCTTTTCTTCTTTTACCAGCCTTCCTGGCATGCCTGGGGAGATGTCCATACTTTCCAGGTGTGCTCCAGGACACACAAGAACTGCCAGAACTACTAGAAGCACCTGTAGCTTTCTACAGGAGCCACCATCCCCTCCGCCCCCACTGATGTACTGGTAGAGGTACTGTATGAACTCTGCTATGCCCACCGGTGTCCACGAAGTGGACTTCTCTAAGCCAGTTCACTCGGACAAACAATCCAAGGATTAGCACAAGCAACCTCTCCCTTCCAGTCATTCTGATACAATTTGGTGGAAAACAGCATCACAGAATCAGAATCACAGAATCACCTAGGTTGAAAGGGACCTTTTAAGATCATCTAGTCCAACCAACAGAAAAAAAACCCATCAAAACAACAAAACAACAACAACAAAAAACCCCCCAAAGACATTCTTCTACAAACACCCGTAAACAGGGGTAACAAAGTCCTGAAGTCCGTGTGGCACCCAATGAGCTCTGTCAAGAGCAAAAAAAGAGGAGAGCTTCTCATACGGGGAGACAAAACAGAACCGTGCTGCTCCTTGAGTATTTGGGCAATGAGATTAAGTGCAGGGCTACAGCAGAGCAGGTTCAAAGGGAAGGCCATGGGGAGTTAGTTGTGTCCTAGGACGGTGAGGTTGTATTAGATGATTGGGAGATCTGTAGAGGGTGAAGACAGTTGGGTTGCCCTTCTTCACCCCATTTTTTCATGGTATTTGAGACTCCCATCTTACCTCCTTCATGAAGCCACAGACTTTGCTGACGTGCAGCCACACACATTCCTCTGGTTCCCCCTCCCAAACAACAACCCTGTTCACTCTCCTGTGCCTCCATGGTTGAACTCAATGGTCCAACTCAAGACAGAGCATGGGAGAAGAGCAGGTCTTTCTCTTCTTACTGTAGTACGACTGGTGCGAGGTGGTGACTATTAATGTTGTCTTTACAATATTAATCCTCTCCTAAAATCATCAGTCCTTACAGCAGGGTTGTGCAGGCAGGAGGTGGGACAGCTCCTCTCTGTCATCCAGGCAGAGGCACCGTGCTCTGCCCTGTGGAGGTGCCATGAGCCCCTGTGTAGGAAAACAAAAGAAGCAGCCCAAGTGCACCCTGGAAAACAACTCGGTTGTTCTGTACTACTCAGTAGCAGAGAACAGGTCTCAGTAGTAGTCTCCCCATCACGAGAGGTTTGAGGACACTGCTGCAGGGATGGGACTAACTACAGATTGAGCTGCAGTTCTTTAAATTTTGGACATTAGGAAAGATTCTTCACTGAGAGGGCGGTTGGTCACTGGAACAGATTCCCCAGGATGTGGTCACAGCACCAAGCCTGTCAGAGTTCAAGGAGCATCTGGACAATGTTCTTAGTCATATGGCTTAGTGTTAGGTAGTCCTGGGAGGAGGAGGCAGTTGGACTTGATGATCCTTATCGGTCCCTTCCTGCCCGGGATATTCTATGATTCTAAGTGTCACTATGAAGTGCTACAGTCCCCAGCCTCACACACACCTTTACACTGTCTGCAAAGCAAACTGCCCGGACCCGCAGCCTGCTGGAGGCAGGTGTGAAATGGAGCAGCATATCACCAGCTGGTGGAGCTGCCATTCCCATTGCTTGCCTGGGTAGGTTGCCTTCATGTGGCTATCTGCCTCTCGAGAGCCCTCCCACATACGTCACTCCAGAGTCCTGCGACTTTATGGGGGTTGCACCTTCCTAACGTTTGTCCCAATGGTCACTGTCAGGTTGTGGAAATTTGTTGCTGAGTTCCTCTATGAACGTTTGTGTAATTGCACTTGGGGACTAAACAATGCTTCCCCTGCAGGGTCATGATTAAGGGATTGGAGCATCTCCCTGAAGAGGAAAGGCTGAGATAGATGGGACTCTTGAGACTGGAGAAGAAAAGGCTGAGGGGAGACCTTAGTAATGCTTCCAAGGATCTAAAGGGTGGGTTGAAGGAGGATGGAGCCAGACTCTTCT
>JAOTQQ010000011.1:626160-646786 GCA_026546715.1 Gallinago undulata | reverse complement strand
TGTCCTGTCACTGCACTTCCTGACAAAGAGTCCCTCCCCAGCTCTCCTGTAGCCCCTTCAGATATTGGGAGGCTGCTCTGAGGTCTCACCAGAGCCTTCTCTTCTCCAGGCTGAACAACCCCAGCTCTCTCAGCCTGTCTCCATAGCATAGGTGCTCCATCCCTCTGATCATCCTCATGGCCCTCCGCTGGACCCATTCCAACAGGTCCATGTCCGTCCTGTGTTGAGGACTCCAGAGCTGGACACAGAGCTCCAGGTGGGGTCTTACGAGTGCAGAGCAGAGGGGTAGAATCACCTCCCATCACCTGCTGGCCACACTTCTCTTGATGCAGCCCAGGATGGGGTTGGCTTTTTGGGCTGTCAGTGCCCACTGCCGGCTCATGTTGAGCTTCTCATCCACCAGTTAGTTACATGTTACTTTAGTTACATGTCTTAGATTAACCAATTTACTGCTTATTTTGTTTGCTTCTCAGTGCATTAATCTCATCTGGTTATTTCCATCCTTCATTTCTAGAGGAAATCATGTTACTTTGTGTGTTGTAACTTTAGAAATTCACAAATAATAATAATAAAAAAGAAGTATTGAATAAATTTGCCTGGTCAACCAGCTACTTGTGTAGAATGCTGTTTACCTCTGTCAGAATTTAAACATATTGCTGGCTACAATTTTAGAAAGTATTTTTCATAGAATAGAATCATAGAATCACAGAATGGTTTGGGTTGGAATGCACTTTAAAACGCATCCGGCCCCACCTCTTGCCCTGGGCAGGGACACATCCCACCAGACCAGCTTGCTCAAGGCCCTGTCCAGCCTGGTCTTGAACCCTTTGAAGTTTTTGCTTTGCATAGTATAAAAGGTGAATTAGACTTGGAATCTTCGGTCTGTGATTGGTCCCAGACTGTATTTGCTGTGCACTATTGTGATTGCTCTGAAAATGGAATAAAATCCTTCAAAGGTTGTTTTTATGGTGCCTATCTCTATCCTATTTGAATTTTCCACAAATACTAACATCCAACACCCTTCAGGGTCTGGACAATGGCAACACCACCTTCTTCCAAACCTCTGGCCACTGGTGGGTCATAGGACATCCTTGCGATAGTCCCTGTCAAAGACTGTAGGAGCAGCTGTCCTCGGTCAGACCAAGGCTTATGTAGCTTCACAACCTGGTTTCAGCACTGGATAATAATGAACATGAAGGCAAAACCATAAAAAGGAGTACAATAGCAGATATTCTCTCAGAGAAGTCTCCAGAATCTGACAGTTTGCACCTCAAGAATTTCCTGTGACAAAGTGTTTAATGGCCCTTTTGTGTTTAATGGCCCCTTATGAGTTTTTCTCTCATGGTTTTGCATGAATACGTGTGTACTTTAACATCCCTAGTGTCCTGCATTAAGAGGGGCTGCAGGTTTAACTACAGCCTTTGTACCCCAATTCGTTTATTTTTAGTCTGTCAATTAAGAAGTTAATATAATTCTTCCTGGTTAGTTCTTGTATATTAGGGGTAGGAATAATCTTTCTCTAGTCAGCTGCAGACCAGTCATTATTTTAGAACCCTGGTTGTCCTAGTATTCCTTTTTCTCCTAGTGGAAATCATGGAAGATATCCAGTCTATCTATTTGTCTTCATACACAAGCTATTTTGGAAATACCTCAACTTTACAAGTCCAAGTAGACTGTAGCATCTGGCTTATCCTTGGTCTTTCTGTGCAATGACTCCTTCAAAGATCTCTAGTGGCTTTATGAGGCATGACTGATTTCTACAGAAGCTGTGTTGACTCTTCTCCACTGTTCTGTGTTTAACCCATGCCCACTAATGCCCCTCTGTTCTGAGAGTTTCTAACAACTTGCCCAGCACAGCTCTCTCCTGTGCTGTGTCAATCATTTATGCAGTTTTAAGAATTATCTTTTGCACCACGTTTTTCTTCCTGAGTCAGCACTCTGATGTGAATATTTTGACATCCAGTGAGCTACAGAAGAGCACACAGTCTTGACTTTACAGTTGTTATTCAGGAAATGCATCAAAGCCCCTGACAAACCTGTGAGAGCTCAATAGCCCTTAGTTAGATTGTGTCTGCTTCAGGCCTGAATTTATGACTTGACCTTTCATTCTATGGGTCTTGCTTTGCTGTTTAACACTAGACTAAAATATTACCTACTATATCTTTTCCCCATGAGAAGGGATTAATGGATTTTAGGCCAGTATCCTAGCCCCTTGGGATAAGCATGTATAATGACAAGAACAAAAAATGAGCAGTTGCCTTGCAATTCTCTGTTTTATCCCCAGTAGAGGTCATACTATTGGAGTCCTTTGGAAAAAAAGCCACCAAGCCTCTACGCTAGAGCTCCTGCTGCTTCTGAATCCCCTGTGAAAAGGAAGGGCTGAGAGATGATCACGTCTTTCATAAGAACGATTAGGCTAAATTGTCAGTGAAGGTACTACTGCTGTCTGAAAAATATCTGACAAGGGGTGCATGCTAGTTTAGCTGGGATGGAGGACACTAAAACGAGGATGGAGACTGGAGCTGTCTTTGTTCTGAGAAGGGATTTTAGGAGGTAGGATTCTTGACGTGGGTGGTAGTTCTGTTGGTATGTGGACAATCAGTAAGCTGGTATTCAGGAGTTTAGTAAAATTGCATATGTGGCTTTCCAGCAGTGAGTAATTTCAGTGCTGTCATATGAGGCTCTTAAACTCCTCTTTCCAGTGTCAGTACCCTTCTTTTTATTGCTGTGCTGTGAACTTGTGAAACTTTGCTGCATCTGAGCACAGATCCTGCATGGCACATGGAGAATAGCCACACCTCACATTTAACTTCTTGATGAGGGCTCTTCCCTGGGATGTGAGCACTGGAATCCCACTATCAAGTGAAGTCTCTAATTCTCTGGGACAATGTTGTTCCTCCCCACATTGACGTAATAGCAACACCTCTTCCTGGACCCAGCATCGTCCCAGTGAGTTATGTACAGTCTGAACATCCCTAAGAAGTCAGACTTTGGTTGACATCTAAGCTTCTCCCTGCCCATGCTGGAGTTGGCATATCTTGATCTCCTTGACCTTCAGAGTTTGTGCAGAGCACATACTTCTGCACACAGGGAAATATAACTGCAATGAATGGTTTTTAGGCACCACCATGAGTCAGGCAAAGTGGTCAAGCTTGCTTGTCATGTGCGGTTCTCACTCACTTGGGTCAGTCTTGTGTCCCTCACCACAGTTCCTCCAGCTCAGGATGGCCAAGCCCCTTGCGCACCAGCTGCTTCTGCCCTCTCTGAGCAGTGTTTTGTGCCAGGTAGGTCTTTGAACTGTGCAGTCTGAGTTGCCCTCTGAAGCTCATCAGACTGTGTTAATTCCAGTTTCTTGGGCTGAACTTGACTCCAAATATCTGCCTCTGCTCCTGGTATTGCCTAGTTCTCTCTTGGCTCCCACTGGAACATCTCACGTTTCTGTACCCTAGTTCAGCAGTGACTACAGGATTAGGAGATTATTCTCAGTCACCTGGTTTCCAAAGTTTAATACTTGCTGTGTGATTCACAGTGATCCCTTGTAACTCCCATGCCTGGGCAGACTGGATTGACTACAGAAAGATCTGGACAACTAGCTCAGAAACATATGTCTGTAAAGTATCTGGAGGACTAAAATCATGCCTGCAGTGCTTGACGTGCATCCTCCATAATGAAGATTATATCCGTTTAACTGTTCAGTGTTAGAAATGTCTGTCTTTTGTGTAACCAGCCAAGTTTCCAGTTTGGTTACCTCCATTGGATAAAATTCTTTACTTACGGAGTGTGGTAGACAATGCGGACACTTGTCATGTTCACTGAGAGACTTTTGTCTCTCTTTGGCAGCACATACTGTCATTTGCTGTGCAGAAACATACACTGAGGAACATGACCAGCCAGACCTGGTCAGATAATTGGTGAGGTTTAATAGAAGCTGTTAAAGAGCAGTGTTTTTACAAGGAATACAACAGACATGTGGAGGTGAAGAATCTTGCTGCCATGAGGAACTGCTTGTTTGGCTTTGCAGCAGTCTACTAACTGGTGTCCATCTCCATTTGCCTCAGTTTGCCCAAGCTGTGAGACGGAGAGTTGCTTTGCTGCTGGTGGGGGTCCAGCAGCCAGAGTCATTGTAGACTTTGTCGATGTGCTTCAGAGATTGCTCCCAATTGCGTAGAATCTTAGTATCATGGAATGGTTTGGGTTGGAGTTCCAACCCCCTGCCCTGGGCTGGGACACCTCCCACCAGACCAGGTTGCTTGAATCCCCATCCAGCCTGACCTCCCTGCCTGGCTTTGCTTGTCCAACTCCCATGCTCACCTGGTGGAGCAGCACAGCCCAGTTTGGCTGATGGGGGAGAGGAACAATAACCAGCTTTCTCACCTGTTTGTCCATGTTGAACAACCTTTGGACTTGCAGAGAAAATCACAGGGTTTGGGCGAGGGAAGGCACAGTCTGCAAATGTTAATGTTGGGTCTGAGATGTGTCCAAATGTAAAGGTTTAGGAGGTTTCCATTTATCTGTCTGGTTTTGGTATTTTTTGGGGTGAGGGGGTTGATGCACTGTGATTCCTGACTGTTTGGTAATCGTGAGTGTCACTCCTGATCAGTGATGTGCAAAGGCAGGACTCTTCCCAGTGGGTTTGCAGCCCTCAAACCTTGCATGAATGTAAAATAATTTCTGTGTGTTTCCAAGCATCCTGAAGGTATTAAGAAAGACAAATTTTGCAAAAAAAATGTCTTACCACAAAAAGTGAAACCATTTCTCTCAAAAAATTGTGACATTTTTCAGCTGAATCACATATAAACACATTGCATTTGGCGATTGTCTTTATTTTTTCAGCAAGAAAATATTTTCCAGCAACAGTCACGCCTGTTCTAGAAGGGTGTTCATTGGTATTGTCTCCTTATTGATCGTTCCTATAGAACAGGTTGCCCAAAGAAGCTGTGGCTGCCCCATCCCCGGAGAGGCCAGGCTGGATGGGGCTTTGAGCAACCTGGTGTGGTGGGAGGTGTCCCTGCCCAGGGCAGGGGATTGGAATTCGATGATCTTTAAGGTGCCTTCCAACTCTAATGATTCTATGATTCCTAGCTATGTCTAGTGCTATGGCACCAGTGCACTCAACCCCCTGGAAGAGTGTGGTTAATGCTCTATGGAGTTATAAAGAGCTGTGATTTTACAGTGACCCACAGCAACATTGAGTAAAACAGCTTTTTGTATGTGCTGGTGAACGTACCGGGAAGGAAACAACTCCAATAGTATAAACATGTCCTTTTCATGGAGTTGAGAAAACTTCCCAGCCAAGTCTGCTGGTGACAACACACACGCGTTTCTTCTCTCTCCCCACATCATTAGTCTGCTACTTTGCCTTGGTGGAGATGGGATACTTTATCTAATCAATCTGTATTGATTTATCTTCTGAGCTGGTGAAGTACTCTGATCAGCAGCTTTCTGAATATCCTTCCCTCTGATCTTTTCTCTTATAGAATCATAGAATTGTTTAAGTTGGAAGGGACCATCCAGATCATTGACACCAACCATCAACCCAACACTGCCCAAACCACCACTAACACTTGTCCATGTCTATCCATGTCTGCCTGGCTTTTAAATCCCTCTAGGGATGGTGCCTCAACCACTTCCCTGGGCAGCCCATTCCAAGGCTTAATAACCCTTTCAGTGTCAAAATCTTTCCTAATCTCCAATCTGAACCTCCCCTGGTGCAACTTGAGGCTGTTTCCTCTTGTCCCATTGCCTGTTCCTTGGCAGAAGAGACCGACCCCCCCTGGCTACACCCTCCTTTCAGGGAGCTGGAGAGAGTGAGAAGGTCTCCCCTCAGCCTCCTTTTCTCCAGGCTAAAGCCCTCCATCTCCCTCAGCTGTCTTCCATTACTCACTGTTTTTTCGGCTGTCTTTCAGCTTGACTGGGAAAGAAGCTCTGACCCACTTCCCATCCCTGGGACCCTCCACAAACACTGCCCAGGGGAAGGTCCACGTGAAGCAGTGCGACTTGCTGAAGCTGTCCCGCAAGCAGAAGAGGCTTTGCCGGAGGGAGCCGGGCTTGGCAGAGACCTTGAGGGATGCCATCCGGCTTGGCATCATGGAGTGCCAGTACCAGTTTCGCAGCGAGCGCTGGAACTGCAGCCTGGAAGGACGGACCAGCCTGCTGAAGCGAGGTACAAGGTAGTCTTTGGTTTGCAGTATCAAATCTCAGGGAATATTAAATTCAATTTATCATTAAATATCTAATTAAGCAAAGTGTGGCAGTGACCAGAGTGACCAGTGGCACAGAGACCTGTGCATTATTTTTTTTGGCCACAAGATATGCCTTATTCTCATCTTTCATGTGTGGTTCATCATGAATTGAAAAGTAGAAGGAAGTTCGCACCCTTGGCTTGTGGATTTTTGTCCAAGACCAGAGTTTCCTTGACCATCTTCCTTGGTTGGCAATCAGGGATGATGCTGTGAAAAATAAGAGTTAGTGCTTTATATCAAATGACATATTAAGAAAACACTCTTTCCAGCTCTTTGGATATTTTTGTATGTAAATCGCTGTTGTTCTCAGATACAGAATTGAATCCTAATATACTGCATGAAAAAGCTGTGTATCAGTTTTGTGTCATTTTGGTGCATGTTTACAAATATTTCCTCAGGCTCTTTCACGTGTGTTTGGGGTTCCTGCAGAAGTTCGCACAGAGCGGGCAGAAAAGTCACTGGCTTCTGCTTCACAGAAGGGTTTAGAAGAACAAAATGTGCTCTAAATTCTGTATTTGATGTAGGAGGGAGCATAATAAATCCTTTAAATAGCAAGAGCTTGAGAAAAATAGAAGATAGCCCCCGAAACTGTGTCTTAATAGAAGTTCTCAGAGCATGCACATATGCTCTGTTGAACCTGTCATCACTCAGACTACACCTTACCAGTCTCCTACTGCACTTCATCCCTTCTATAATGTTCAGTTGCATTTAATAAGTTTTCAGTCTTCAGTACTATTGACTTTCAGTCCTTTGATAATATTTAGTAAGCTGATGTCTTCCAAAAAGGGGATGAATAAGCCAATATTAACTTTGATTTTAATTAGCATTGGGATTGAAACTATTTAACACTTCCATTTAAAATTATCAAATTTTATTAAAGTAAATATTAAGTTAATATTTTAGCAACCCAGCATATACAGGATCAGATTTACTTCATTGCAAAGTTCTATTGTGAATTTTTTAGCACACTGCGGAAGATGATGTTTGTGATCCTTTTTAGTGACTTTCTGACATCTGTACCTTCATCAACCTCAAAGAACTTGAAAATGACAATTGAATAATCCTCATCTTCAAATAGCTGGAAAACATTTAATTATCTCGTGGTGACATGCCTCAACATTTCCATGGACTCCTGACTGACAAAATAAAATATCACCTGTAATTTAAAACCTGTTTTGGCAGATGAGGATAAGTGTTTGAAAACTTTTATTACACAATCTTAAGGATCAAATGATGATTTAATACAGAAAAGTATGCTGTATACGTCTCCTGTACGAAAGGACAGTTGGCTGGAAGCAATGACTAGTTCTCATTTTCCTTTTACTTGCAAATAGGTTGATTTCTTTCACAAAGAACACAAACACTTTCAGCTCCTACTTTTGATCTGTTTTTCACATGTTCCTACTGCTGTTTTGTTGCTGCCTTGGAAATTGCTGATCAGACAGTGGACTGTGCTCCTTTTACCCAAGTAGTGATGAAGAGGTTTAGAAATGATTAAATCATTTGATATCACCATGGTCCTAGAGAAACTGTAAAGAAAAGCATACTTTTTTTCGGTCTTCATTGGTTTTATGAGTGCAAGGGGGGAAAAAAGACCCTGTCACAGTGAGATGGTTCATGTTTGTAATAGGTGAAAAGACACATTTAATTTAGAGCGACAACTGAAAACTGCTCTGACTGACTGGGATCACCTCTGCTGCTCCTGCTTCTACAGATCCCACCATCTCTTTTCTTGTATATACATACTTCCAATAAGTAAAAAAAAATGCCAAGGGCTTTGTGGTTTTTGAAATGCCTGATTTATTTTCACAGTCTGCACCATTTGTTGTATTACATTTACACTCAACTGAGAAACTCCTTTTGCATAGCCTACAATCCTTATGTGACTCTTGCAGTCACTTAATGGTGGCTATTACTCTTCACTGATCCATGCAAAATCCTTCTGCATTCCTTCTCCACTTCTTAAAAAATCCATGAAAAGAGGTTGATTTGAAACTATTCTGGACAGACATTTCAAGCCACCTTGTTGCACAGTGGCAGTTGTTGTCTTTATAAAGAGTTTGTGAAGCCATGATGATCCTTTGGTTTCCAAGGTGTGCCACAGAGGCAGTCGGTTATGCTGGAGGTGAGGTGAGCAGTAGTTCATCTCAAACAACATGGTGATTTGGGGAAAATAAATACCCGTAGCAAAGACAGCTCACATTCAGCCACTCAGAAAAATCCTTCTTGAGAAACGAGCACTCTTACAATCCTTCCCTCCATCGATCCATTTCATGTTGGTTGGATTCTTTGATCTTCATCCAGTGGTTCCAGTGGTGTCCTGGTGTCCTGAGGAATCTGGGAAGGGTACAGAACAGGAGCAGGGACTCAGAGATGTAAAATTTCCAAGATTTTAAGAACTCAGTTGGACAAAGCCCTGAGCAATTTTACCTGGCATTGGAGTCCTGCTTTCAGCAGGAGGTTCTACTAAAGACTTTGAGAAGTCCTTCCATCCTAAAGCTTTTATAAATCTACAGCTTTCTGGTCTGCTCTTTTTTGTTTGTTTGTTTGTTTTTTTGTTTGTTTGGTGGTGGTGTGGTTTTTTTCCCCCCAGAGAAATGTCCTTTCCATTTGCTCTGAAATGCTCCCACTTTCTTTATTGTAGCATTGAAAAATCTTTGACCTTGAGTATCTTTCCTTTGGCAGAATCCACATGGCTACACTCCTCCTATTATAGTTTTCCTTGTGGTCTAGAACACACCACACCACAGAACAGAACAGTGTCTTGCCATTGCAGCAATCATCTTTCTGTATTTATAGGCTGCTAAGCTAAGAAATAATTCCAGAGAGCTCAGGCGAGGACTTGGACTTGTGCAAAGACCTACCAGGGGGAGCTGGCTTGCTTCAACATCTTGAAATTCAACTCTGTGCTGGATGTTTCCAACCAAACTGACTACTGCCCAGCAAAGACATCTGCATTTGGATGTACCCCCTTGCACCAGGGGTTTAAGATTTCATTTATTCACCAGCAACACAGTCCATGGGGTGAGGAGAGTGACTCACCCCTCAACCAGACCCAGAGAGCCTGGGCATCTGCTCAGTCTCCACTGGCTGTGGTGACAAGAACTCCATTGACATAGTGGGAGGATGGATAACCTCTATTTAGATCTTCTCAAATCTTGCTCATTGGACCTGATTACTGCTCATTTGTGCTTTGTTCCACTGAAAATCCAGCTTCCACAGCTGCTCTGTTGCTCTTTGTTATTCCACAAGGGCTTAAGGACCATTCTGTTTTTCCTTTACTCGTGTGATTTGTGAATTAATTAAATGGACAATGATCAATGCCTTATGAGTAAGTAGAAGGAATCATCTTAGAGTTTTCAGACAAGTATTTGGGAACTTCGTGATAGTGAACCTTTGCCATAAAAGGAGGTGGGAGGAGGGAGAAGAAGGAGACGGTTCTTGAGTTACTGCTGTCTGCAGTGGCCTGACCACAAGCAATGGTCTCTGATTTCAAGTGGGTTGAAATCTGGCCAACCCTTACGTGGAGTGCCACAGAAGAAACCAAACCATCACTGGTCAGAAATAGCAGAAGCAGTGTGGTATTCCACAAAGTCAGATTTAGCAGGGTATGTGGAGCTGATGGGTACTGCTAACTTTATATGGTATGGGAACGTGTTTTGAAAATGTTCTCCTCTCCTCTGGTCTCAGTACGTCAGATAGGACACTGGGAATCTGGGAAGCATTTGGAGATAGCTACTGGAATTATTTTTCAGAATTGGGATCTCAAATGTATCTTATCCTCTCTTAGCCCCTTCTTTCGAGTTAGCCACTGTGTGAAACTGCGTGAACATCATGTTGCTATCCATAACCTGTATTGACTGTGTCCCATATCAGCTTTTGCAAAACTTTTGATAGATTTGGTGACATTTTTTTAATTATTCTTCCAGTGCCCTGGATTTTCATCATCAATCAGAGACTTTAGTTGCAAGTTACTTGTCTCAGCGATACAGCAACTAAAATAGTGAGGTAGGGGGCAGTTTGTTGTTGATGTCCTTGACTACCTCCAAATTTTCTTGACTTTCTCCATACTCGCCCATTCTGTTGCTAGATCTTTCACCTAAAATTCTGGAATTCCAACGATCTCCTATGAAGTCTGCCTTCAATTTGTTAATGCAGGCCCTCCATTATCTTCATGATTATTCAATTTTCCATTCTTCTCACTGATAGCTATCAGAAGTACTCTTTGCCCTATTCTCCGATCAGATTTTTGGTGACCTCACCCACATCTCAGCAGTCAGTGGTCTGATCTATTATTACAGCTGGATGGGAATTCCTTGAGGGAACAGAATGATGGAAAGATTTGAGGTTGGACTGGATGAATTCTAGAGGTCCCTTTCAATCTCTGCTCAGAGCAGGGCTAAGTGCAAGACTAGATCAGGTCTCTGTGGTTCTCTGTCTACCATTTTTTGGGGAAACAGATTTGTTTCCTTCTGATATGGAAGGAAATTTGGAATTTTCAAATATAGAATATTTGTTTGCTTCAATGTGTTTCCTTCCATGCAACGTAGAAGTTCTCTATTTATTATAAACAGATTTTTTTTTTTTATTTTGGCCAATCTTATCCATTCCTGCATGCTGAGCTATTGATCAGTCACCTATCTCAGTTCCTTGCCCTACTTCCTACATTGTGGACTTGTTAAGCAATTTCCCATTAATGGTTTTGATTTCTGCAAATAAACTCTGGAGGAAATATTAAGATTTCCCCCTGGATTAAATAGGAGAGGAAGTAAATAATCAAAACAAAATACTTTGGGGTTTAGGGCAGGTTTGTGTCAATTGATGTCTTCTGGAACTTCTGTGGGAAACTCATGGCTGCCATATCAACATGCCATTCCTATCTGATCCCATGTCTTCAGACTGAATTTCTATTCAGGCACTGTACTTTCTTTCCTGGTTAAAATATCATGGTGTGTCATGGTAGCCTAGCTGGGAGGCCAGCTTTAGAAAGGCGAATAGCTTCAGAAAACACCACCACACTCACTGGGAGCAGATACTGTACAGAGAAGTCAGAAAATCTACTTGTGCTGGAGAGTCTGTCTTTGCCCAAGATGTTCTTCAACATGGAACCTTTCCCATTCAAACTACATGTGATCCTTCCATATGAAATTCCACTACTGTGCCAATAGTCCCAATAAAAAAAATTTCAAATGAGGGGTTTGATTTTTAAAATAGTTTTTCATTTTCTACTAAATATTTTATGATTTTAAGCCACAACATGATTTGAGTGATGGCTTCTAAGCACACCTGTCAGCTCTGTGGTGAGGATGAGGACAAATGAAGTTTCATGACTGTCACTTTTTGAAGCTGAATATTTCTGCAGGGCTGTTTGGCTGTTGCCACCCATCCCTTGACTCATGAGTGGTCTTCTGTCTCCCTATTGAATCAGTTACAGCCACCAGGAGAGCCCAGGGTGTTACAACATCAGTTACTCCAACCCTGATATTGGGATTCTCTGGTAGGAACAGTGTGGAAGAGTTTTGTCTCTTTGTATTACTAAGTTTTGCACTTGGCTTTAGTTCATGGACAGTCAGGAGAGCCAGTGAGGTGGATGAACACCCTATTTTGCCTTTCCTGCTCCTACCCTCTATCCTTCTCCTGTGCAGGTTTTAAGGAAACTGCCTTCCTCTATGCAGTGTCCTCTGCAGCTCTCACCCACTCCCTGGCCAGAGCGTGCAGTGCCGGGCGCATGGAGCGCTGCACCTGCGATGACTCCCCAGACCTGGAGAACCGCAAGGCCTGGCAGTGGGGCGTTTGTGGAGACAACCTCAAGTACAGCACCAAGTTCCTGAAAAAGTTCTTGGGTCAGAAGAGGATTGGCAAAGACCTGCGGGCCAAGGTGGACATCCACAACACCAATGTTGGCATCAAGGTGAGGACCAGCAGCAGCAGGCCTAGAAAGAAGTTAGGACTCAGTCCAAGTCTTCTAATCCATCCTTAGCCAAGGCTGCTTGTGAGTAGGGTATTAACTATCCCTACTCACAAACCAAACCTGGTTACCTGCGTGTTGTGGATCTTATGTTATTGAGAGCTCCCTGGAAACTGTCATGAACCATGGCGTGAGGAGATGCATGTTTGGAGCAGCAGAGCAGCATCTTGTATCCTCTGTTGGTACCAGAGGCTGAGCGACAGCACTATGGAGCACACTAACAGCTGTAAAACTCACTGGCTGAATTACTCCATGGGTTGTGACACAGCCACAAGGAGTTCTGAGAACAGTAAGAGTTTCCGAGCTTCTACATGTGAAGTAGATTAAGGGTTGACACTCTTGAGATCAATTATGAGTCTGCTGTGGACGTAGGCATGTCACAAGTTTGGGTCAGGGAGACCATTAGATCAAGCATTTTGGCCTGTGTGTTACAGGCTATTGACTTATCACTGACTTTATTTGAATATACCAAAGGGAATCCACTGTTCTGGAGATACTTGTTATTTGTCCTCATTCAGGCTTTCTGCTCTTTGGCTCACCAGTCAACTCTGTAGCCATTCTACTGGTTGGTTTTTTTTTTGTTTGTTTGGTTTTTTATTTGTTTTTTGTTTTGCCTTTTTTTTTTTTTTTTAGTTTCTCCTCCATAAAATAGGAATAATACCAACAAAACCGAAGTAGGCAACTGGGATTGTTCAGCCTGGAGAAAAGGAGTCTGAGGGGAGATATTATCACTCTCTACAACTCCCTGAAAGGAGGGTGTAGTGAGGGGGAGGCCAGTTTCTTCTCCCAATGAACAGATGATAGGATAAGAAGAAATTTCTTCACTGAAAGGGTTATCAAACACTGGAACAGGCTGCCCAGGGCAGTGGTGGAGTCACCATCCCTGGAGGTATTTAAAAGCCAGGCTGACGTGGTGCTGAGGGACATGGGTTAGAGGTGGTTTGGGCAGTGTTGGGTTGATGGTTGGACTCAATGATCTGAAAGGTCCCTTCCAACCTAAACGATTCTATAATTCTAAGTACTTCCAGGCTGTCTGCAATCTGAGGTGTTACCTCTACCAAAAACTAGGCTCATGGCCCTGGCAGATAATGACTACTGCTTCTCTTCCTCATCAGGCTGTGAAAAATGGTCTCAAAACCACATGCAAGTGCCATGGTGTCTCTGGCTCATGTGCTGTCCGGACATGCTGGAAGCAGCTTTCACCTTTCCATGAGGTTGGACGACTGCTGAAGCTGCGCTATGATGATGCCGTCAAGGTCTTCAGCACCACCAATGATGCTGTGGGACACTCAGAGCTGGCTGGCCCACAGAGACACAGCCATTCCCCCAAGCACCATGCTTCGCCCCGCTCTACTGACCTGGTGTATGTGGAAGACTCCCCCAGCTTTTGTCGTCCCAGCAAATACTCTCTGGGAACCGCTGGGAGGACCTGCTCTCGGGAAGGCAACTGTGACAGCATGTGCTGTGGACGAGGCTATAACACCCAGAGCCGGCTAGTTACCTTCTCCTGCCACTGCCAGGTGCAGTGGTGCTGCTATGTTGAGTGCCAACAGTGCATGCAGGAAGAGGTGGTCTACAGCTGCAAGCAGTAAAGTTGGTGCTAGAGGGTCAAGAGAAGTCCTAGAGTACAAGAAGGCAGTAGAGAGACAGAGACATGATTCTCTACTGTGGGGTGAGGGCAAAGGCAAGCACCAGAAATGTCCAGTGCTCCTATTATCTCATTGTTGAGGTCCTCTGATCTGGGGAGAGCCCCCGTATGAGGGGTGAAGACCAGAGGTTTTGTCAGGTGCCAGATCAGGAGGGAAGGAGAGAGAGCAGGGGTAATGTGGGAACAGCAGAAACACTGGAGCAGCCAAAAATATCTCTCTTGAGCTAAAACTTGTACTCTGGTCTGCAGGAATATCCCCCTCCTCCATCCCTCACTTGCACTTATGTAAATGGGTTGGGGTGGTGACATTGAAATATTGAGGGCTTGTGCCCTGGTTCCTGGAGAGAAGGGAAGGGACCAGGGACTCACCAGAGACTGGACTCTGATGCAGCAGGGACAGCTGTGTTCCTGCACCCAGGCAAAATGACTGACAGCCGGGGGTTTCAGTGCTGTTCTCTGGGCACTGCTTGAATCCCTTCTGCTTTGAACTCAAAGACACACTGCTGAGTAGTCTCATCTTGATGCCTCAGAAATACCAGTTTATAAACAAATGGACCTCAAGTCCATCATCTCCCAGATCTATGGTTTGGATGTTAGACTCCAAGTGCATTTTAACCCCCTTTTATCCTTCCTGTACACAGGAGACCCAGAATGGCCTCTGTTACAGTGCATGTGTCACAGGAGCTCAGCTGAGTTCTGTGAAGCTACCCCTCCGCAGCACGCTGCCTTGGGGGGGGCTACTTTATGGTGGTGGATCCAGGGTGACGGTGCCAATTATGCCTATCTCTTTTTCTCTCTCCCTGCCCCCCGCCCCTCCCCCCATCAAACTTTCAATCACTTTTTTGTCTTATGTGTCTCATATGCCTTTGCCCCGGTGCCCAAACTGCTTCATATCCCACAGTTCTCCCCTCTGCTAACAACAGGTAGAATTTGTGAAAGGGAATTAGGAACCACAGGAACTGGGGCTTCTTACAATATTTGCAAGTCACAAGTGACAATCTCTGCACTGAGAAGTGAGATACATCTAGACAATGCAGGCACCTGGCGTGAGAAGAATACCTGGGGAAAAGAGCACAGTCCATCACAGCTGGGATCCTCTGACTTTGGGTCACGATTTTCTAGTTGACTTGAAGTTGAACACAACAGAAACAGCCTGTTTTTTTGTTTTTTTTTTGGTTGTGTCTTAGAGAGCAGTCTTGGGGCTGGCAGTGAGGCAGCCCCTGACCTGGCCACCAGGGACACATGGAGGGGTGTAGCACCCCATGCCTGGGTGTTGAGCTGGGCAGTGTGGCCACCTGCTCTGGGGCTCTTTGTGGCTAATCCTGCAGCAGCAGTTAGAGCATTTCTACTGTGAGCAGCTCTGGAGATCCCGTGAGATAACAAAGCTGCTGTATTTACCCAGTTTTGGTAATGGCTAGAAAGCAGCAAGTAGGATGCTGGTGTGAGGATGGGCTGGTGCTGGTAAGAATATGTAAATCCTTAAGCTCAGGTCAAAATTAATTGGAAACATAAGGGGTGAAGGTGCTGCTTTGGGTTGTTTAGATGGACTGATCCATAGGCTGAACTGAGTGAGCTTTCAATGTGACATGATCTTATGACAAACCCTGAGATCTCACCTGTGTGCTCCAGCTCCTGAGTGTGGGTCTGATGAATTCAGGTAGCTCATCTGTTCATTTACATATGCTGTGAATAATTACTTTGCAATGATGAGTGTGTACTCGCATTCTCTTTATCTTGACCTTGTTGCCCTTTGTATTTACAACTATTGTTGACTTCTGCTTCATAAAACGATGGAAGAGAACTCTCAGAGCAGATCTAGCCATGAACTGGCTGTTTAGAGGCCACTAACACCTTCCTTTTGGCTAGCTATAGGGCTTTTTATGGACTTATTCCCTTTTTTGTTTTGTTTTTTTTTTTTTTTCTCCTTTCCTTTTTCTGGCTCAGGTTGACTTGACCTGAATTAAAGTGCTTATGACAGACATAACACTGCAAATTGGGTTAATTGGCCTTATTTTTTTTTTTACCTCTTAAATACCAGTGAAATTAATATTGAGAAGACCATTATTTACATGTTGCTTTTAATCTTTTGGGAGTTAAATTCTTCCCACGAGTCTCAACGTTGAGCACACAATGAAAAAACATCCCAATGAGTTAAAATTGTTAGGAACAGGCATCGTGGGTGAAGCGACAAAGGAACTCACTCTGCTCTACACGATTGATCCCAAGCCACCTGCCACTGACCTCCTGGCTTGTCCAGCACTGGAGAGGAAGGGACTACCCTGTCACAGGAGGGTTCTGTGGGGATCCCCTGCCATTGCATGGAGCATTCTCATTTAAACTGGGATTCAGTGGTAAGAGAGGGGAAGAACAGCTTTGGGAAGCAAGTGGAAGAGGCACCACTCTTGTCCTCTTGCTTTTATCGAAGCTGCACTTCTCAGTTGTCCACTGGCCAGTAATTTCTGGGCCTGCACCATCCATTCTCCACACCCAGATGTCATAATTTGAGAGCAGCTAGGATGCTTCTAGGTGCCGGAAAGTGTTCTTGATGCTCTTGTTTCTTTTTATTTCCTCTTTGGGCTAATGTTGACAAAGTCAGCTAAGGAGGTGTGAGCAGACACACCACCACAGGTTGGGATTTATGCACTGTGCAGATCAGGCAACAGGACTTGCTCAAGGTCACTGCCAGCAAGAATTGTCTCCAGCCTTGACATAAAGTTGTTTGAAGAAGAAAGAACACTTCTGTAACCTCCTAGTAATGTTATGTGGGTCAGTGTCACCTGCTGACGGCTGCATCCCAGCAAGGGGTTATGAATGTGCTCTCTTGGTTATTAAAAGAGCAGGCCCTTTATGTCATTTTGAGTGTTAAGTCTTAAGAACTTTCTGTTCACTGAGCTCCAGGTGACCCTGCTGAGCAGCATCGTGCCTGACTCTTGCAGCAGAAACTGTCAGGTTAGGAAGCTCGGATGTACTCCTGCCCTCCAAATCCAACTTGGACCTGTTGGAGACATTCTACCATCCATCTCATGCATAAGTGAAAAAACTGTTTTCTCCCCTCCCCAGTGACTCCAGTAACAACTTGTTGGAGCTTGGCTGAGGTGGCTGTTGGGCTACAGGCTAAACAGGAGCCTTCCTGGATCTGGCTGGTCTTTGTAGGGCCCTTGGCGTACCCTCCAGGTACCTTCAGATTGCACTCATTTCAAAGTGAAGCTTTTTGTCTTGCTCAGACTCACTCTTCTGTACTACTCCTGTAAAAAAAAAAGAGAAGAGAAAACTGCACAAGAACAGACATGTAGATAAGTCTTTTAGTCTTCAATGACCTGGTCCTGTTCTGCAGTGGCTGTGGAAGGAAATACATGTTGCTAACACCTTTCATTTTCCTGTCAAGAGCATTTCAAATCTGTAGACTAGTTCTCCTGTCCTAAAGGTCAGCCTGGCTTCTGCACAGCAAAAAGTGTTATTTTAATAATATTCTTTGTCTGGTTCAGATGTTGCAATGCTTCAAGTGGTGGGTGAATGCATTTCAGAGGCATGTTAGGTGTTTTGCACAACAGACTCAAAACAAGACCAGAAGGATAGTAAGATGATTATTTAGGCAGAGAGGAATATGGTCAGACCAGTAGAACTTGCAACTTTGGTTATTTGTGTCCTTTACAGCTGAAACACTGATGTCAGTGGGACCTGAAGCACACGTTTGTGGCAAGGGGACTAGACATGTTTATTTAGGCAACTCAATCAGGCCCCTTCAGTGTGAATATTTTGGACTGAATTGGTCCTTTTACACTCTTTCAGGCAAAGAAGACAAGTTTAAGGTACAATCGGATACTGCTTTGCAGCACTTGAAAAATAATTTTTGTGTGTGTAGCCCGTGTCGTATGGACAGTCATGCTTTTGAGGTAGTGTCAAGTCCCTCACCACTGAAAACACTGATGTCTGTGAAATGTGCAGGGATTGCCTCCAGCAATGGAGGTTTTTAGCAGTGATCTGTGTTACCATTTGAGCTGTGACCTGTTGAACCAGCAGTGTCTGTCCTATACCATGTTTTTGTCCAGTGTTGCTGCCAGCAGCTTTGAGGTGGAGCTGCCCTTTGTCTTGAGTGTTGGGTTAGCCAGTCCCATGGGGCTCTCAAAAGAACTTTACTGGTCAAAGAATAAAGTAAACAAAGTAAATTGAAAGGTGAGGTTGCACCTGGAAGTCCTGGCAGCACACGGGAATTGTTGAATAAGAATTGGACATAAAGATATTTCAAGGGAAAATTAAGCACTGTTTGTTCGTGTACCAAAGTGCACTTTTGTGCCTGCAGCTCCTTGCCCTCAGAGGTGGCTCAGAGCTGCTTAAGAAATGGAGAAGATCTGAGGAAGAGGGGGTTCATTCTCTGGTATCCTTGGGGTGAGGTTAGATTCAGTGGAATATGGAGGTTCAGCGTTTGACTGAAGCAAATTTTGGCTGTGAGCTGTTAAGCCAAGTCTGGACAAGGAAGCCTGATGTCCTCTGGCTTTGCTTTGCAAACTTGACTCAAAGCCTGTTTCAGCCCCTCCCTGTTACAATGAAAAGCTTTTCACTCAACCCCTGCTGGACAGAACAGACAGACTCTCAGTTTGGAAATCAAATGATGAAAACTGATAGGTAATAAATAATTTAAAACATAATATGAGGTCTGGGGGCAAGGCTTGAGCACATTTTGAGTTTGAGGAAATGTTGATATCACTCCTTTTGGTATCCTTCAATACTAAGCCTTTTAGAAATGGTGCTATGGATAAGGGAGTAAAAAAGTTTGCTTGAGGCAGATAGCTTGTTTGACCTGTTTGTTTGTTTGTTTGTTTGTTTTTCATTCAGTTATCCAAGGCTCTTTTATAACCAAAACTTGAGGTAAATTGGGTTGATATTCAGCAATGTGATTTACCTCAACTAACAGCAATGGACCAAGGGACCACTTTTGTGTGACCAGGAAGCAAAACTTGGGTCCATTTGGCATTCAGTATTTTTAGGCTTGAATTACATTTTCTTGAAGAATCAAGACCAAGCATCATCTTGAAGACGGCTCTTCTGCCACCTCCTGGAGATACGGGATGTGAAAACCTGGGCCTTCCATTTGGTCTGTGTGTGAGCTTTTTAATGATGCTGCACACCTTATGGTGTAAATCTAGTGCATGTGCTGCCTCTTTAGTTGTATGTGTAAAGAAGTCACTGGAATGACCGGCTGGAGATACATGGGGATCACACTTAAGTCTTTACATGATAATCTTTTCAGCAGCAAAGATGAAATCTTATGACCTGGCTATAAAAAAATCCCTTTCCCGAATGCAAATGTATCTCAACGTGACTATCAATGGTAAAAAAAAAATGATCTGCATATGCTTTCCTGTATGGTTTTTCGATTCAGGATGAACCCTTTCCTCTGTACCTAAGATCCTGAGAACAGTGATAGCTCCAATACTCCTGCCTGGTTGGGATCCTTACTACCTACCCAAGAGCTACTCTGGGACACAGGTTGCTCCCTGTCCCTCTGTGTAGTTCCTAGTCCATTTCTTATTTCCTCTCCTGGTGTGTTGTGGTGCTGTGCTTGGTAGCAGGGGATCCAGCATTGTTAACACAGGAGGGAAATAACAACCTATCAGAAAAATTCTACTGAAGTGTGTAAAGTTCTGGTGTGGATGGACCCCACCATCCCCAAGTGAAGAGCTGAACCTGCTTGGAAAGAAATCACGTATCTGGATGATAAGATAAGATGATTAGAGACCAGTAATTCCTTGAGACTTAACCAGGGATCCACCCAGCACTGTTGCTGTGATGGAAGGGCTGTGCAATGCTGGGGGCAAAGGTGCTTTATTAAATCAATAAATAGAGCCATGTAAACCAAGGAAGACTAATGAGCAGAGTAACAAACTCCACTCATGCAATAGTCCCTTCTACACCCTCAGACAGCTTGTTTAAGACTGGAAGGCCAATTTGTGACAACATGTCACAAAGGAAAAAGAAAAGGCTGTGCTTTAAGGGAAAAAAACCACATTTGTCTACCTCAAGATGTACAACTTTTGTGACAAGAAGTATCAATGTTATTTATATTTCTTATGTATCCTCTAGAAAGAAAATGGTGCTATGGGTTTTAAGTTGCATTACAGTCCTGCTTGTACCCTCTCCTAATTTTTGTATAATCCCTTTGATTATAACATGCATATTTGGGTAGCTGTCTGTGTTGTCCAGTATTGCACAACTGTCTGCACTGCTGGTGTTCTTGTCAGTCAATAAATACCAGTTGTTTACCAAGAATGTACATTTCTACCTTTCAACGAACATCACCGGGAAATAGCTTTGAATAACTCCATTCCTCCACTGGCACATTGATGTTATTCCTTTATTTCTCCCTTATCTGCACCCGCTCCAGAAGATAATTAGAAATTATAGAAATCATAGAATCATAGAATGGTTTGGGTTGGAAGGGACCTTAAAGACCATCCAGTTCCACCCCCTGTCCTGTGCAGGGACATCTCTCACCAGACCACGTTGCTCCAAGCCCTGTCCAACCTTGTCCTGAACCACTCCAGGGATGGGGCAGCCACATCTTCTCTGGGCAACCTAAGCCAGGGTCTCACCACCCTCACAGCAAAGAATTGCTTCCTGAGATCTCATCTAAATCTTTCCTCTTTCAGTTTAAAAACTTACCTCCTTGTCCTATGGCTCCCTTCCCTCAACAGGAGAGGTGCCAGATGACTGGAGGGTGGCCAATGTGACGCCCATTTATAAGAAGGGCCGGAAGGAGGATCCCGGAAA
>JAOTQQ010000011.1:596849-626060 GCA_026546715.1 Gallinago undulata | reverse complement strand
GGGCATGCTCTAGTGGCCAAGATCATTGGTTTGTGCTGGGGTGTTGTGTGTGGGGTTTAGTTGGTGGGTGGTTTTTTGTTTGTTTGTTTGTTTGGTTTTGTGTGGGGTGTTTTTGTTGTTTGTTGTTTTTGTGGTTTGTTTTTGTTTTGTTGTTGTGTTTGTTTGCTTGTTTGTTTGTTTTTTAATGTGGTTGGACTCGATTATCTCAAAGGTCCCTTCCAACCACTAAGATTCTGTGATTCTGTGATTGTCCCTCCCCAGCTTTCCTGGAGCCCCTTTAGGGACTGGAAGGGGCTCTAAGGTCTCCCTGGACCCTTGTCTTCTCCAGGCTGAACAACCCAAGTTATTTCAGCCTGTCCTCACAGCAGAGGGGTTCCAGCATCTTTGTGGCCTCCTGGGCCTCCTCCAACAGGTCCATGTCCTTCCTGTGCTGAGGACTCCCGAACTGGACGCAGTACTCCATGTGGGGTGTCACAAGAGTTGTAGAGGGGTAGACCTGCTGGCCATGCTTCTTTTGATGCACCCCAAGGTGTGAGGGGTTTCTGGGCTGTGAGTGCATATTGACGGCTCACATTGAGCTTCTCAGTGTCCATTTCTGCTCACCCAACAGTAAGGATTGCCCAGGTGGACTGAGCTCAGGTATGTTTGTGGTAAGGAGATGTGACACTAGTGAATCAAATCCCATCAAGAACATGTCAGTGGCATATCCCCTGTAGTAACAAAACAAACTGGCTGTTCATGTACCTGGTTGCTCTGTTCTGCTCCTGGTGCCTCTGTGGCCACTGTTTGGAAGCAACTATTTGTGGACGTTGGTAACTGGGTTGATGCAACTGGTGCAAAATTTGCTCAGCCTGAAAACATATGGGTGCCCTGTTCTCCTTAGAGTCTCCCTGGACAGACAAGGGTAGTAGTCTGGGGGAAGCCTGTGGACATGTAGAAGAGCACCAGATCATACTTTTTAAAGGGAGGGATGATGAAGCTGGAGGGATGATGGAGCTGGCCTTGTTCTGCAGTGATGGCTCCAGACAGGTGGCTCTTCTTGCCCTTCAGCTTGGGCACATGGAGCCGGCTCCAGCAGTCCTGAGCTATGGCTGAGAGTGGGTTTATTTTACCAGATGACCCCTACAGCTCCCCGAGACCTAGGTCTGGCACCAGGCCACCACGGCATGGTGACATCTCATCACATTGTGATGCTCAGGACTGACAACACAAGGCCAGAGGAAGGGCCATGGCCACAGGCTGTGTCTGATGCACATGCCAAGCTATGTCCTACAGGAAGCAGAGATAACTGCTGTGTCCAGGGCTCAGCACAGTCATAGCCAATGTGTGCAACTGCCCAGGCCCAGCATGACCAAGAGCTGCCAATTGTGGGCCACAATAGAGTCATGTCACACTGTAGTTTGCTTTCTGGTTGGGGTCTTCTGGTCCCATCCCTCTTTGCCCACTACCAACACATTCTTCTGGTCTGGAACTTAACTTCTGAGTTTCAGTTCTGGCTACTTAGAAGGCACCACAGTGTTGCCCAGCCCTGAAGGTCCACACAAAGCTGTTCGGCTCCTTGGCATGTACTGAGCTGAAAGTGTGTGAGAAATACCATCCAGAGCAGTTGTTTCCCCCTGGGTAAAGCATGCCAAATGCATTGGGAGGAAAAATAGCTTAAGACACTCATGGGTCCTCTCCCAGGGGCCCTAATCAGGCGGGTAGTTTTCCAGAGATCATCTGTTACTGGGCTAACCCTAATTTGAGGTACTTGTTTTCCCTGTCCCATTGAGCACACACAGAGTGGAGGGGTTGTGCCTGCACCGGGTGGGTGCAACGAAACCTCCTCGTGCTGCTTGCTTCTGTCACAGTGGGATTAAAATGTCATGGGAAAGAGCTTCTGGCAAATGAGGCAAGTAGGATGTCTGCTCATTTGTGCGGCCACGCTGAAAATCCCCTGCCTTGCTGGATGGAGAAAAGCTGAACCATCGGGACCGGGCAGGCCTCCTGGTTTTTTGGGAGTGGAGACCTCCAGCAAGTTCTTTGAAATCACAGCTCTCATCAGTCAAGCGAGCAGTGGAAGCCCCAGACACAAACAGGCTGATTTGCAAGTCACATCTTAGATATAGGAAATGCTGGAAATACCTTTTCTGGACAGATTAGTGTCCTCTAGCCCAGATTGCTTCTCTGACTAGCATCGTGGATGGTCAGTGGCCCATTGCTTTGGGGGAGTGGCTCAATACAAGCAATTAATACATAGCACAAACCAGATTTCTGTTTCATGTCAAAGGTGTTACTATCACCAGGTAGCTCTGGCAATCCCCAGCCAACCAAATTTTTTTCCCCTCTTGTCCACAATTTCATCTAAACTATCGTGCAAATCAAACATCCTCTACAGTGACACCAGCACAGCATGAGCCGTGTGTCCTTAGCATGGCTTTGCACTGCTCACATCACCAACCCGGACACTGAAATACCACTCGATGCTCCTGCTTCCTCAGTGCCAGCTTTTGCTCTAACACGCAGGGATAAAGGGAAACAACCCCATGGCTGGAAAGCAGCCTGTCCACGCCTGCCCAGAGGGCCTTTGCTGACCTGCACTACTTCTGAGAAAACCTTTTTGTGCTCTTGTTTCTGTAATGGCAAAGCCAGGACTGAGGACTTATTCTTGGGCATGTGTTTGTATGTTTTTCCCATTCTAGTTTTCTAAAACAGAATGCTTTAGTGATTTCCCGTCCAAATATAGATGCCTGAAAGCTCACGCTGCAAATACAAGTCAGCCAAGGGAAAGAAACAGCCACCTCCCAGAACAGGCCATCTAGATTAAAAATTTAAGGCAAATAAACTCCATTAGCTTTTTCCCCACTTTATGCTAGTTTTAAATCCCATAACTGTGCCGGGGACAACCACCTCTGCAATCTGTGATGTGTTTGCCTTTCTTCTGCAACTGTCTGAAAGGTTTTGTGAAAAGCTTCTGCTGGGACTAATTTTCAAAATATAAAAGGCTCTTCTGGACCTAGCATGGCTCTCTTACTGCCATCACCCGCATTGTCCCAAGGCTTTGGTTAGAAACTTGAGTTGACAGCGTTGGGTGGTATTGTCTCAGTCAGCTCCCAGTCGAACTACCCGTTCCTATTAGCATCCAACTAATGTGCTGTATAGCACATTTTAAATATTAAGGCTTATAGATAAGAGATTTTGGCAGTCATGCTGGGTAGCAACTACCCATGAAAATATAAATTTCTGAAAGTTTTGTATCGCTTTTGTCTGTGGACAGAGGCATGTCACTAGTTTTCTGTACATACTGAACATAGAATCAGAGAATCGTCCAGGTTGGAAGGGACCTTTCAGATCATCGAGTCCAACCACCAACCCAACACTGCCCAAACCACCACTGACCCATGTCTCTCGGCACCACGTCTGCCTGGCTTTTAAATACCTCCAGGGATGGTGACCCCACCGCTGCCCTGGGCAGCCTATATCAAGGCTTTACAACCCTTTCAGTGAAGGTTTTTTTTCCTAATCTCCAATCTGAACCTCCCCTGGTGCAACTTGAGGATGCTTTCACTTGTCCTGTCACCTGTTCCTTGGGAGAAGAGACCGACCCCCACCTGATACTCCTCATTTCCTATCAAGGTGCATATTTTCCCCCTGAACTTACATTTCTCTGCTGTTTTTTAACCCAGTCTCACAAATCTTTTCCAGAGTATTTTTGAGATTCTTCCCCTTTTTGTCTCAGTTAGTAGAATATCGGCGAATGTTGATGCCTTGGAACTATCAGACATTGATGACATTGTCAATATCTGTTGGTAAAACATTTTGGATGCAAAAATAAGCCCCAAAATGACAGAGGAAAGGTCCCTTCCAAACGGTATGTTAAAACTACTCAGCTGCTACCCCTGTTTGAGAGACCTTGCAGAACCAAGATATACTACCTACAGGGATGCTTTTAACCGAACGTACAACAGGGCACTTAGATTTTGTCACCTTTGCTCTATCTGCTGCCAACTGCTTTCCTACATCACTGCAGGCAGCTGGGAATTGATATGAGATGTTAGATCCTTGGCCCAGCATGTGTTGAGCTATAAGACATTTGCTTTAGCGCCAGGTGCAGTATCATTTCTAGAGGCGTGTGTGTGCTCACATTTCAGCTGCTTTGCACCTCGACAGGCTCCTGCTTACATGGAGAAATTTTAGATGCCTGTGCAGAACTCTGCTTAACAGCTTTGTTGCATTTCCCCCCCAGACCCCACCCCAAGTCACCTCTGCAGCTACATGCACTGCTCCAGGTGTGTGCTCTCGGGAGGCTGGCAGGTCTCCTCTCTGACCCCCATTGATAGGTCTGGTGACATCTCTATGTATGGATAGGATGAAGAAGCCTGCCAAGACAACACTGTGCTGCTGGAACGTCCCCAGAAGGAGGTCTTCTTGGATTCAGCTCTTACCTATTCCATCAGTTATTCTTCTGAAGCACCTGTTGGCCCTTGGAAAGGTCCTGCTGTGAATCTAAGCTTGCCTGATCCTGTTGTAGGGATGCAAATCCATGTCCTGCAGTTGCCTCAATACCACCTTCTTCTTGACTGCTGCCTGACCTGATTTGCTGGCTTTTCTCCAATGTCCCTTACCTCACTTTGCTCTTTATTCAGTCTCTGCTCCCTCCCCTCACCCCTGATTCAACCCAGATTCTTTATCCTTCCCTCCGTGCTGCTCTTGCCAAAACCCTCTTCCATTTCTCCATCCCCTCTTGCTTTTAGTAGGAAAGTTATTCATGGCATTGCACTGCCCCAGGCAAGCTCCCGTGCAAAAATACCTTGGGAGCATGGGGGCATGGCTGGGGTTAGCAGGGTAAGCAGGGCCAAACCCAGCTGTACCCTGTGAGCAGGCTGCTCAGCCCTGCAGGAAAAAGACCTGTTCCATGTGAGAAGGGAGAATGGTTGGTTGTCTCCCACCTCCGTGTGTAGCTTCAGCTACGGTTTATGCTCATCTGCAGGGCACTTCTCACCGGCTCCTGGGACTTGTGCTTGGGAAGTACTGCCTGCAGGGTGTGGGTTGCAAAGAGTCCCTCAAGTTCCCATCAGAATGTCACCTGGCCTCTGAGAGCTGTGAAATGTCAGAAGAAACTTGTCCCCTTTCATGTATCTCAGTGACAGTCCAAAATCAGGGCTTCTTTTTATTTTCCTCTCTCTCTTTCAGTTTTGGGGCAAGTTACCCTGTGTTTGATTCTTTTACCCCTCCCTGAATTCAGCAGGTCCAGCAATAGAGGAAATGAAAAAGAGCAGCAAGAGAATGACTAAGAAACTTTAATGTCACCCACCTATGGGCACAAGTGACCCTCAGGGAGAGCAGGAGCCAGGAGACAAGTGCAGATGAGGTGGGAAACCCTTTCCCAACTGCCTTCGCCAGCAGATGCTTGCCTGGTTGCCTGGACAAGCCCAGCAGCACGGAAGACAGAGAAATAAAGACGAGCAGGTTGTGACTGTGTGTTACTGACTTGGGAGAGGGGGATAATGATCCCCTCCCCTCCAAAAATACCCTGAGGTCACCTGAAACCAGCACACATTTATTAAAAAAAAAAAAATTTCCTTAAACACGTTTTCCCCTCCTGTGTGCTGAGCTGCTCTGCGGCTCACCCTGCGTGCCCAGGGGCTCTGAGAGCCACAGCCCGCGCAGGTGTTGGGGAGGATGGAGGGCTCTTCTCCCACCCTGGCTCCAGAGAGGATGGGGGATTGCTGAAGGGGGAGGGTGACACACATCAGGAACCGGAGCTGCCAGCATCACGTCTCACATTTCCTCCCGCTTGGGCTGAGGAAAGAGCTGGGTCAGGTTTGAACAGGAGGTTTAGTCTGTGGCTCGTAGCCCAAGGTCAAATGAGATTTCTGCGAGACAGACAGCAGCATGTCGTATTAGGTTGTTTTCATAGCGATAACCCAACGCCCTCCCCAACCCTCAGCCCCTGGCATCCAAGCAAACAAAGGTTTTCGGGGGGCAGAGCAGCATGGCCACCCTCTCCTCTGATACATGACTCCAACGTCACCTTCCTAGCTCTGTTATTGATGTGTATGTGACAGTGACCAGCTCCCCCATGCCCTCAACTGCTATGGTTTGGGCAGCACAGTACAAAGACGCCCAAGCTTCCAGCCGTTAACATAACATAATTATTAATTGTCATTAACATTAGTAAGTAATGGCATGCACATGGAGTATGAATCTGGATTCCAGATGACAAAGTGATGTTGTCCCAGTCTCTCTCTCTGTGGAAGTAGAATTCAGTTTTACCCAAGCACATTCTGGGGCTTGGGAAGAGTAATGGAGAGTATAGGAGCATTTGTTCCTGGGTTGTCTTCCATCCCTATTGAGGTTTTTTCCATCATTTCAATAAAAATTCATGTAAAACCTCCAGAAAGTTCAGCTTCCAGAGTGACCAAAGAGATATTGATTGGGAAAGGAGACCGCCTTCAGAGCATCACCCATCAACCATCGCTGCTGTGAGCCAACTCCCCGGCCTGTGAATGAGATGCAATTTGCCAACCTCATCTCCCCTGAAGGTTTTCCTCTGTCTGGTCTGGCTTGGCTGCAGGGTCCATGGCGTCATCCTGCAAGGCAACTCCTAAGACAAAGCCTGTCACACGTCACACAGTCATTTACACACCTTTAACTGGTCAGGTTACTGCTCTGGGCACACTGCTAATCCCAAGGAATGAATTTGGTTGTTTAAAAAGCAAAAAAAAATATAAGAAAAGAAAGGTATAGATTCTAAAGCATGAGACCAGAGAGGTTTGTAGTGACTGGAGGCTATTCCTTAATTCTTCTGTACTTTAATTTCTGCTTCTTTGATATGAAGAGAAGTAAATGAATACTGACTCCCTTTTAGATTGAAATAATTCTCTGCTCATAATTGGAAATACAGCAATTCTACAGCCCTCTTAGAGGCCGGAGTTGCAGACCAGTGAGTAGTGTGATGATACAGTTATTTTCAACTGCAACAATTAGCTCCTTCCTACCCCTTTGGTTTCTACATGAGATTTTATGTCTTTTGGTAGTGACTGGGACAAATAAATTGAACAGTGAAGTTAAAAGGGAATAGGTAGGAAGCTTGTAGTCATTAGCAATGATGTTTAGCAAATCTTGGGTTACTGGTGAAGCTATGGGGAGGAGGGGAGAAGATCCTGTTGAATTGTGGACTGGTTTCATTGATGCCCAGAAAATGATGGAAAAGCTGACATGAGATGTAATATAAGTCTGTCTTGCTTCAGCTGCAAACTGCTAACTCACATTGTCCATTACCTATTAGAATAAACAGATATCTCTTCTTGGAATTCTCTTCCTTCCATGTCTGCTGTTTATCTCCCTGTTTGATAAATTAGGTAGGATATGCTTCTTTTTTCTAGGTATGAAGGATACTTTCCGTATCTCAAGTAATTCATTTTATGCAGTGACAGAATATGTTCTAGTTTTAAAATCCAAAAATAATTGTTGGCCATAACGAATCAATATAAATGAGACTCATAAAGCAATTGCAAGGGAATTATTCTCTAATAGGGATGTTCAGAGAGGAGTTTGCTCCTGGCATAGGAGCAAACATGCTGGTGACTGGACTAGTGTAAATTATTAAATTGCAGAAGATCTAAATAACCTTGTGTAACTAAAAACAGAATCCAGGTTTAAAGAATACTCTGGATTACGCTGTAACCAAGCTTATTTAAATAATATGGTTGAGACTCATCCACTTCATGTACACACTCTGCAGACCATTGAAGATGAGCTTCTTCATTAGGTTCCCAGCAGAAAGGCATACACTTGTTTAACTCAGCTCCCTTATTTCTCTATCAACCGTAAAAAGTATTTGGGATTGGGTCTTATCAAAGAGCACGGGTGTGTAGAGTGTGACAGGAGAGCCCATCTCCAGCTGCAGTGTTGCAATGTTTATTCCCTTTCTAACTGGAGTGCACCATACAGGTATCTCACTTGGCATTTCTCAGCTCCCCTTCTAGATGAATCAGAACCTGCTCTATACAGTGATGGCACAACCTGCCGCTGAAGCCAGCAAGACACAAAGATCCTAAAATTCCATCCAGGAGAGCACTGTTAGGAACAGAGCCCTGTACTGGTAAAAATCTTACGTTTTGAAAAAAATTGCCTGTGATCTGATCAAAGCAATAGCGTTCAGAGTAGGCTCTGAAGAAAAGCAGATGGGAATGGGTGTGCTTCAGCACCGGGTGGTCTTAAATCTCTGTTCCTACTATTGCCTTTGGGGACTGACGTGGTGTCCTCTCAGTGAGAGGCTCTGCAGCCCATTCACAGTGCCCAGAGCTACCTGGGAGCCCCTTTCCAGCTTGATCTCTGAGCAATCAGCCCTGCTCAGCCTCTTCTTCCCTGATTAATAATGTTGCTGTCAGTTTGGATTACAGCTCTCTGCTTTCTTCGTCTCAGCTTAAAATATTTGTGGTTTCATATTGTCAGAAGAGATATATAAGAGAAGAGCTTTGCTCAAAGTGCAAATGATGACGGAAAAGGAATGTGTTGCTACAAATTCCTGCAGGAGTCTTTATTGGATTCCTCACTACTTATCAAAATGCAAAAATATAAGGAGGGAGTGAATAGGATGGGGGGAATGGAGAGCTCATAGAAGCTGCATATTGTGGCATTGTGGGAAAGATAAGACAAGCCTGTGGCTTGAGCAGAGATAAGAGTGGAAGAGTTTCTAGAGTTATCTAGGAAATTTCTTTCATTGCTTCACTATTTATCCTGTCAGGGAAAAACAAAACCCCACACGACCACCAAACCAAAACTGAACGTCCAACTGAAGTTGCTTTTATGGAAATTTGAGTCCCTCATTTCTCGCTCTGTTTGTGACTGGAAGAAATTTCCTTCCTATGGCTGGTTGACTGGACATGGTCCTTCCCATGCCATAGAGAACCTAATTAACTTCTACTGGAGAAATGCCTTTCTTTCTCTCCTGACTTCACAATACCAGCTGCCCCTGCAACTCCTGCAGCTCATCAAACTCATTACTCAAAAACACAAGACCCTAAATTTTTCTCAACTCAGAAGCAGAACCAGTCCTTTATAAATCATACCTCTTAAGAAGCACTCACAGCATGTATATCTCACAGGATTTGTACCTTCTAGCTCTCTTGAAGGAGACATGGATGTGACATTTACTTTTTTAAAACATCTTTTCCCCTCTCCTTATTTTTTAAAATTATTTCCCAGTCTCACTGATATAGTTTTGTATCAAGCGCTGTCTTTCACTATATCTGCTACCCCTCTAGATCTCTGTAAATGTGGGATAACAGAATCATAGAATGTTGGTCTTCTCTCCATTTCAGCTTGCCTTGCTAATTAAAACAACAGTTGTTCCACTCATCAGTCTCAGATTTTGGTACTGGCTTAGAATGGACGCCTATGTCTTACATAGCAACACATCCCACCCCCCCAATTTAAGCTGTATTCAATCTATTGCTTTCTCTACGCAATGAATATTATTTTCTAACATCAAATATTTGACGAGTTGGTAATTCTTCAAAGAAGATCAAAATAATAGAAATTCTAGGAATAAAATATGAAATGGGGATTTAAGGCTGATAAAAAGTGTGGTGTGGTACAGAAGTATCCATCACTGTCCTTTGCAATGCTGGAATGGATTGAAGATGCCCCTACACTCAAAGAGAAGTGGAGGTGACCATAAACAGAAGTCTTCCAAGTTCTGGGAAGAAGGATAAATCATGATAATAAAAGCAAGGTCAGCAGCTAATTTCAGAGTTGACGATATGAGAATGGTTTTGATGTTCCACCCTCAGGGTGCATTTATTACACAGAAAGAAAGAAAAAAATTCTTCCTAGCAGATAAATCTAACTGTAAGCAATGCTTTTGAGGTAAGGAGTAGTGTGACTTAGACAAATGTCAAACCAAGAAATGGAAGAGAAAGTTGGGAGATCCTTGCTTGAACTCCCCAGTTGGAAGAGACGGACAGAAAAAGGAGGATAAAGTAATGGACAAGTTACATCACCTGGGAAAGCAGGTGGAGAGAAAAAATAAGAACATTGTTACGTTGGTGGACAGCATGGTGCTGTGGGCAATATGGACAGCGAAGCAGCATTCTCTTGACCTTCTTGCAGATATGGCTGAGCCTGACTTGTTCCTCCTTCCTCCCTTATCTGCATTATCCACATCCAGGAAAGCACTTACGGAGCTGTGCTGGTCACCCTAAACCAGGTTAAATCTGGGGGGTTATATCACATACCATTCACTTCTTATCAGACTGCCCTGCATGCCTTGAGAAGATCAGTGTCTTGGAATAAAAAGGGAGAGAAAAAAAAGTGATGTGAGTAGCAGTAGGTTTGTATATTTGATCTCAGTTCTAAGCAAAGGATTTTGATGGAACGTGTTATTGAAGAAGTGGGATTTTGGCTAAAACACTGGTTCGTCAAAGGACAATTGTGACAGACCAGTAAAACTGCTTGATAAAGCAACTGTTTTCCTAAAAAACCCTGAATTCTTATCTTGTCTTTTAACATGGAGGAAGATTTTGCCTGGTTGTCTTCACCTATAGTTTCAGAAAAGGTAGTCTTTATTCCAGTATCCATCCTAATCATTAACTAATGCAAATTCTCATAATACGAGAACCAGACTGCATTGCATGAAGTTTCATAATGAAACTTCATAATCACCCTCTGGAGACACCTTATTGTCATTGGAGGTTATATCTTTTTTTCTAACCTACTTTATTGAGTCAAGTGAAAACAAGATGCAGGAATCCAACTGCTGCTCTCTCAGCCACCAGGCTTGTGAGGGCAATCCTCACACTGGAGCTGAGCTGCTGTGGTGTAATCTTCATCTTGAAAAGTTTGTGTCAGCAGTGTCTTAATTTAATGTGTTAATAGCACAAAGCTGGGAGGCACTGCCAAGACAGAAGTAATAGTGATATCCTGGGGCATGGCTCTATGTCCCTGACAATGTGTAACAGAAAATAGATGTAATTCAGGAGTACAAACTCCTAACAGCACCTTCTGCTATGAATTTGCAGTTTGCCTCTGGAAAGCATGAGGGAAGAGGAAAAGCTTATGAGTAGAGTCGTCTGCTCAACAGATCTGAAACTTCATATGATGCAGCCATGGAAACCAGAAGTGAGATGTTCAGAGGGTGCGAAGAGGATGGGAGGGAAAGAAGAGGGGAATTACACAAATGTAGAAGGCTCATTGCCATCAGATTTCTTTAATCTGGTAGTGGCTAGTGGTAAATAAGTTTGGCACCCATAATGGTGGGATTGAGGAGGATAATTTCTCATGTGTGGTTACTGCTCTCTGGTACAAGGAGAGGACTATAACCCTGAAAGGAATTTTCTCAGCATACCGATTTATGCTTGTCTGAAATTACAAATGAAAGACATAAATATTTTAATCCAGTATGGCTGGTCCTCTGGGCTGCAATTGCTCTTCTGTGTTACTGGATGACAAACAAGGGCAGAGCCACCACCACGCAACCTTTCCCATATGGAGGAGAAACAGAGGAGCGGTGAGAAATTAATCTGTGACCACAAGCCAGTGTGGAGAACCCAGAGATTATGGAACAAATTAGAGGATATGCCCCACGTATCTTCAGGGGCTTCAGTCATTGCCCTTGGAACAGGTAATACCCTTGTAGCACGTGTCCTCTGTTGGGCGTGACATATATTGAAAAGGTCTACCTCCCCATCTGTCTGCCTAAGGCTGCTTTGAGCCTGATGATTTCCATAAATTCATTTGTTTCAGCAGCCCATTAATTGATTCAGGTGTTACTGACCTTGATACTACCACATTATGTCTCTCAACAAAGTTCTTGTTACTCCAGGCACTAGTATCTTCAATGATATTTTCAATTGAGTGATTTCTTCCTTCCATGTAAGTCTATTCTTCTATCACCACTGAAGCTTCATTCATGCACAGAGCAGCACCTACCAGGTGCACCCTGGATAAAACCTGGACACAACACATTTTCAGTATTGCTTAACTAGTTGCTTTCTCTAATGGAAATTATTTCCCTTAGGGAAATTTATCTTTATTCTAGACTCTAGGAAGCCTTTTCAATGTTGATGTGTAGCCCATGAGACATGGTAGCACCCCAGCTGTCTTCTAAGCTCCCTCATCTCTTGATTTTCTTTCTGCTTTCTTCTTCACCAGTCAGGTTCTCAACCCTGTCTTTTGTTGTCCCTAAATTCTCCATTCATTCCTTTGTCAGATAGACGTTTCCTCATTTCATGTGTTGGCCATAAAACCCATTTCTTTTGCTATTTTCAGTTGTCTTTTTCGGTCTGAGTTCCCTCACTGTTGCTGGCAAACCCATTTTCTGTCATATAGAAGGACCTTAGAACTTGGATTTCCCCAGCTTTGGAGAAGTTCCTCTTTGGTGGAAGCCAGTGACTCTCCTGATCCTCTTCTCTCCCAGTGCATACTTCCATTCTGGCACAGTCTTTCATCAAAATTGAGCATAGATGTTAGGGGCTGGGTAAGTGGTAAAATGCAGTTGTCTCCAGATTTGCACCTGGATTCTTTGGGTTCTTGTGTTAGCACCTGGGCAGACATCAGGGGCTGTAGATGGGTTGTAGATAGGAGACCTGTCCTATTAGTTCAAGAGCTGTTTCCCTATGGCACAGGATGGGGATCACAGGGAGACAAGGATGAAGGGGCTATGTACAGGGCACACTTGTTCATCCCTCCCCCATCCCGTATTTCACCAGATACCTAAGAACAGCCAAACAGAGAGTCCAGGGAGCAAGAACAGGTAGGACAGGTCTGCTGTGCCTGTGGCTTTTTCATGTGCCTACACCTCACAGAATGAGAGAGAGGCATTGCATGCCCCCTCCATCGTAAGCTGCCGCTAATAATTCCTTCTGCCCGGAGGACACAGTCGGGATCGGTGGAGGGTCAGCCGTTAGACATACATTTCCCAATGCCCAGCATAGCATGCGGGGTCAGGCAGCTAATCATCACTCCTATCTTGCCTGCCCTGCTGCGGTGTCCAGCCTAGGGCAATTGGAGGTGCATTAAAGATTAAACAAGAGGTGGGGGGTCCGGTGACTGTGTTGGAGTAATTCCAGGGTGGGTGGGCAGTGGTTGGCCCAAGCAAGTGGATTTCTGCTGCAGCGGCCTCTACTTTAGATCTTTCAGCCAAACAAACCGGCGACATCTCTGTTGAGACAAAAAATGCCTCTAGCTAAAATTCCACTATCTGACCTCAGAAGGGCTCCAGCTGTTCCTGCCTCCAGCATAGCAGCTAGAAGAAGAGTTTTAAAGAGTTTGGCCATGATGAAAGAGAAACTCACTTATTCAGAGGGCCTGGCACAACTGAGTCTTCCTCTGGCTCGGTGTCGCTACTGAGTGGCTACTGTGGCCTGAGTGCCGGCTACTCTCAGATGACAGTTGGCTACTCTCAAATGGGTGTCTGTCACCTGCCAGCACCCTGCCATGTAGATTTACGGCAGGACCTTGGCATCTCTTCTAAAATGGGAGGACTGAATGATCGCCTTGCTTGGCATACTGATTCCAAATGACTCCAACCTCTAAAATCAGTACATTGCAATTCCTGTCCCTACTGAAATAAAAACATTTTCATGGGATTAAGAAAGCACCTTCCATTGAAGTGCTTGGTGGCACAGGGGCTCATCCCATGGCTCTGAATACATTTGTGTCAGTCTCAGAGATGACTGAGGCAGGCAGTTCACACACCTTCCTCCTTTGCAGGGCTAATTAGTGTGTTGTGTGTTAGTGTCTATTGTTAACATGTCTGTTCTGACTCCAACAGCCATAGTGCATTTATATCTGGCTTGGGCACCCATGAGTTGTCACCCCTAGCTGTGTCTTTAGAAGTGGATACCACGCTTGGCACCTGAGGAAAATGGTGTGGCTGGCACTTGCAATGCTGTCTGGAGCTGTGTGAGCTTGGGAAGTGGTGCTGGCTGATTGCCATCCTGTTGCCTTTGGTTCCCTAGAACCATAGCTTTGCCATGAGGCTCAAAGTCACAGCCAATTGTGCATCATTAGCAAAAGAAGAGCGGAGGAAAAGATTTATCCAGAGTAACGTGCTGAGTCAGAGTTACAGCAATGAAGAAAACGTGGGATTCCCCATTCCTTCTGGTGAGCATCAAAAACTTTAAGTATAATCAAATTCAAGGCTTGCCACATAGTCAAAGATCCTTCCTAAGGAGGCCTGACGTGGTGAGGGCTCTTTGTCAGAGCTTCTTCAACTAATAGTTCAATGTCCCTACCCGAGCTATTTACTCTGTGCTTCCTTTATGGTCAGTGGAAGAATCAGGCCCTCAAATGATGAACGGTCGCTAAGAAAGACCAAATGAATTGCCTTGTTGCCCTCACTGAGTATGAGCAGAGCCTACCATGCCTGGTTTACACTTGACATCTCACTTTCCAGCTCCAGAACACAGGTGAATCCTACCTGTGTGGTCCCAGGCGCTGGACCTCCATGCTCCTCTTGCTGATTGGGGTTAATGTTTTCAGTGGCATTAACGATTTTAATTGAAACAAGTTTTAGCTGTATTGATCATCTAGGATTGCTTCTGATCATGGAGCTTCGTGTTTTTCAGCTGGACTCAACTGCGAAGCATCCTCTCAACAGGCTCCCACCCAGGTTTGCCATTGCCAGGAGAACAATTCAGAACAGGGGCTGTGGTTGCTATTCTTATAATCTGAACATTATGCATTTTGTGTGATACACCAAGGGAAGTGTTATTCATTTACTGGAATTATCCTTTTATCAAGTCAGTTTCCTATTGCATTTCACCCTTCATTGCCCTGGCAGTTCATTCATTTAACAAGGCTGTTTCTATTCTTGAAAGTATATTTAAGAGGTTTTGCAATTTTACCGTGAAATACAGAGTGTTTCCTTCTCTTTGTAAAAATGTGTTCCAAGCGTCTTTAAATTCTGGAGAACTTTGAGCAACAATAAACAAACATATAATGAAATTAAAAGATAACAAGCAGGGCCTCACAAGACCTTTCCCTAAATTGTCTTTGAAAAGAATCTCCGATTGTATTTTAAGCACTTTTTACTTGTCAGATTTTGTTTTCTGTTTCCAGTTGTAGCTGTTGTTTATAGAATCATAGAAGGGTTAGAGTTGGAAGGGACTTGAAGATCACTGAGTTCCAGCCCCACTGCCCCGGGCAGGGACACCTCCCACCACACCAGCTTGCTCCAAGCCCCCTCCGACCTGCCCTTGAACCCCTCCAGAGATGGGGCAGCCACAGCTTCTCTGGGCAACCTGGGCCAGGCTCTCACCACCCTCACACCAAAGAACTTCTTCCCTGCATCTCAGCTCCATCTCCCCTCTTCCAGTTTAAAACCCTTCCCCCTTGTCTCATGGCTCCTGTCCCTCATCAAGAGTTCCTTCCTGGTTTTGACTTGTACTGGAAATCTGCTCCTGGATCCTTTTATAAACTTCTGGTAAGACTCATGTGAAGGATTCAAGCAGCAGTGACCAAACTCTATGATGTTGATCCAAGGTGTTCATTTGTGCACAATCCTGAGGACAGCACTTGTGAGGAGCGGATGGCCAGCAAAGCAGGACAGTGTGGGGAAACTAATCAGGCAACGGGCAATGAGAGAGCAAAGAGATGAGGCTTAATTCTGCTTCTCTGGGGGTCATGGGCAGACCATGGGGACAGCACTGGAGCAATGAGCCAAGGCAGGACAGGAATCAGGAAGTGGGGTTGAAAGCCAAGAGTCAAACCACAAATTATCTTGGCATTTTCCAGTAGTTCATTTGGAATTGGAACAGAAATGCCCCTGCTGTGGGTGTTTGTTGGTCAAATGTGGAGATAAAGTTGCAGGAAGGGCAAGTTTGTGCCTGATACGAGTGAGACCTCAGTAGCTCTGCTGGGTCCCCTCTGAGTGGGCTCCTCTGCAGATGAGAAGAGGTTTCTTCATCCTGAATGTTTCATAGGGGCTTTTATGACCACTTTTTGGTGCTTAGCTCTTGCATCCTGGTCAATTACAATAGTTATTTCTGTCAGACTTTTTATAAGATCAATTAAAATCTTTTCCAGGGGTCAATCGGTCAGTGGTCAGGGTGAGGGAGCCAGTTGTATGGGCAAAAGCTTATCATGGGAGGTTTCAGGAAGACTTAAGAAGTTAGATGGAAGTTTTAACCTCCTTTTAGGGGAAGTTAGTTATATCTTCTTGGAGCGAGACAAAGGGAAGAGGGTCTTTTTTAAACTAAGGTTTTAAGATGATGGACCAACGTGATGGAGAGCAGCGTGATGGAGGTTTTATGGGTGAACTTCAGTCCTGGCAGCCAAACCATACTACGAAATACAACCTGTGGATCTTTACGTATTTTTCACAGTTCTTCCTTCTTGAGCTCCCCCCAGCCTCTTCAAACACTGTACCATATAAGCAGAAGCAAAAAAAAAAAAAGAAAGAAAAAAGAGATGCCTTTAGAACATTTGAACCCACAGATGAAAATTACACTTGAAATAAAGACCTGGTTTGCTGCACTGAGGAATATATTGCATTTTAAGAGCATTCATCTAGAACTCCTAAGCTAAGACTTCAATCTGCAACATTCTTCTAAACCCAATTAACCTAATCCAATAATTCTCTCTGAATTGGATGATGAGATGCAGCCAAATTTTCTCCCAAGGACTAGAAATAATCTGCATGTGTGCTTGTCAGAATAAGTCTTGTGAGTAAACAAAGCAGACAGAAGACCATAACAGTCATCCTAGATTAAAACTCCACCTAAAGATACTCAGAAATGAACATGTGATCAGGGCAAGCAGGTAGAAGACTTTCCCAGGATGTTTTTCCAGTCTCCAGAACTTGCAGCTCAGGGGCTCATGGTGGAGGACATCTCTGGAGTAACTGAAACCTCTTCAGTAAAGAGAGAAAAGAGATCACTTTAATCAAAAGATCAGACATGGGCTGGCAGGTGAAACTGCTTGTGAAAGTTGATGTTAAGAACTAAATTAATTACTTGCACCAGTTAGGGTGGCTGTGGAGAAGGGCAAAGTGGACATGTTTTGCAGCAAGTTGAACCACCACTGCACTGCACTTGTAGAAGCAGAGCAAGCTGGATGTCAGCCCTGGGTCATAGGAAGTTGCAAGACACCAGCCAGGCTTTTGATGAGACTGAAGTGTTCTATCAGGGGAGAGTCACGACACGATGGGCTGCTGGCTTGGTTCTTGAGGTGGCAGCTGCCAGATTAGCTTCTCATCGTGAACTTCCACCATACTGAGGTACCCTACCAGGAGAGCTGTCTCAGGGGTGGACAGGCCAGCACAGCTGGGTAGTCCTCTTTTGAAATGATCACGTGGAAGATGTGGGAACTTCTTATGATATGCCATCAGAAAGTGTAATCTCAGTGCAGCCAAACAGCTCGCAATGTGTTAGTTCAAATAGGACTGTGGGATTGCCAGTTCTTCTACATGGGTATTTCACAAGGGATGAGGTCCTGTCACCAGACACAGGTAGATCTCTGCTCACACATGGGTGGCCCTTTTCTGTATTGGTCCTTTGTCAAATACTGGTACGTCCTGCCATGTCAATGCCCTGGTGCTTCATTGATTTGGCTTCATTCTTTACTCATCCTGTTCCTGCCCACCTTCCTTAGAGATTTCTCCTCTCCACAGCCAGGGACACAGCAGAGGGCTAAAAGGATCCTGGACATGATTCAGATTTGAGAATCCTGCTTCCTCATGTCTAAACCAGGAGGGCTCTGCTCAGTCTCTTCATCTCTCAGCTGTGTTTAGGTATACTGTGGACGGTGCAGAATTCTGGGAAGCAATAGACAGCTGTCTTGCTGCTATTGAATGAGAATAATTTATAAAATATATAAGCTGTAATGTAGTTCTGCAGACAAAAAGAGTGACCAGATTTGTCTTTGCATTCCACTTTGTCTAAATGAGAGCGAATGAGTTGGCAATGAAAGTGAAAGACAAGAGAAGAGCCTGAACTGTATCAGAAATTAAGAGTTAAAGAGAAAGTAGGTTCTTAGACAGCAAGACAAATTGAAGATCCTACATCTACATTTCAAAGACTTCATTGTCCCAAGGCAAGACAAACAAAATGGCATTTGCATATTCACTGACACTGGGACAGTATCCAAAGGCATCAGCCAAATGGGAGAGACCAAGAGAAGGGAGGTGAAATTAGCACACCATGTATTCCCTCAAACTGAAAAACGAGATGGAAGGAGTGGGAGGGGAAGCCCCTAAGAGAGTCCTTTGATGCGTATGTTTTCCTGAAAGGAAAGAGTACACGGGCAAGTTGTGATTTAAAACTGCAGTTCAATGATACGCTAAATCTGACTTGAGGGCTTTTAGTGCTACAGCAGAAACTCCTCAGCCTGGCGGCTCAGAGTGCTGAGCTGGAATAAACTTTTTGTGCCAGTTCAGATTTGTTCAAATGGGGCTGATTGGTCGACTCTGTGCCAGCATATTTCATGTCAGATATGCCATCAGCATGCAAGCAGAAGAAGCATTTTGTTGGACCTCCCTCAGCTTGTTTGTAGGTCCTTCTTGCTCTCTTCCCACCCACATAGTCTTCATGTCACTGGCTCCATGCATCACCCCGACCTCCATATGGTGTAGCTCAGGGCCTTATATGTTTCTTTTCACTTTGGACATTCAGCATGTTTGGTCCTGTCCTTGTCATGGACCTTCACACAGACTTTGCCTTGCCCATTATCTCCGCATCAGGCACAATAGCATTGACCTTCCTCTACTGCAGTTCAGCATCCTCCCCAAGCCAGACTCACATCCCCAGCCATGATGAGATCTGCTGCAAGCCATGTGTCCTTCTTTTACCTCCTGCAGGTGTAATTCTGCTCACTGCAGTTCTGACGACATCCAGGCATAGTCTCATATGGATGGGCTGCTGTGCTGTGGGGTTGGAGGAGTGTGGGACCAAGGTCAAAGGCTTTGGAAAAAGCCTACAGGAAGGACATGGATACTGGTGGCTCTTTGTTACTGAAGAGAAATTCTGTCTGTGCAACAAGGATCTTTGCTGGAATTTGTGACAGGACAGACACCTTGTATGGAGTGTGTGTGGGAAATCTTGCAAGAGTGTTAAAGTAACTTTAACATGAAAGAGTGACAACCTGAAGCAGAGTGTACCTCCATGGAAAAGCTACTTTCAAAGACATCAAACCATAGGAATCACAACAGTACCAGTGGAAAGAGACATGTGGAAGCCTCCAGCCCAACTTTCCCTGGAAAGGATGATCCCCAGGACTAGATCAGGATAACCAGGGCTTTGTACAACCAAACCCTGTAAATAGTGAACGATACAGACTCTCTTGATATCTGGCTCATTGCTCTCCTAGAGAATCACTGTTTCCTAATGCCTACCCTGAACCTCCTAAGCTCCACTTTGTGTGTGTTGACCCTTGCTGTGCTGTCTGGCACCAGAGAAGAGTTTGCCTCCGTCATCCTTGTAACAGCCCTTCAAAAATGTATAGGCTCCTTTTAGACACTTCTCAGTCTCCTTTCACACTGCAGAAGAGGGTGAAGGGTGAAACCTTCTCTCCATCTCTCTGCCAAATCAGCCCTGCTCCCTTTACATCTCCTGGCAGATCATGTGCCCCGGGCCTTGACCATTTTGGTTGCCTGACTGATCCCTCTCCCATTTCTCCATATCCTTTCTGAACTGGGAGCTCAAAATTGAATGTGCTGTTGCCAGCGCTGAGCAGAGGGACAATAACTTCTTTCTATGCAAATATGGGTCCTCAGCACAAGAAGGACATGGACGTGTTGGAGAGGGTCCAGAGGAGGCCATGAAGATGATCGGGGGCTGGTCATCTCTCCTATGAAGACAGGCGGAGAGACTTGGGGTTGTTCAGCCTGAAGAAGAGAAGGCTCCGGGGAGACTTCATAATGGCCTTCTAGTATCTGAAGGGGGCCTACAAGAAAGCTGGAGACGGACTTTTTACAAGGGCATGTAGTGATAGAATGAGGAGTAATGGCTTCAAACTGAAAAAAGAGAGATTTAGATGAGATCTCAGGAAGAGTTTTTTCACTGTGAGGGTGGTGAGAGCCTGGCCCAGGTTGCCCAGAGAAGCTGTGGCTGCCCCATCCTTGGTGGGGTTCAAGGCCAGGTAGGACAGGGCTTTGAGCAAGCTGGTCTGGTGGGAGCTGTCCCTGCCCAGGGCAGGGGGTAGCACTGAATGGTCTTTAAGGTCCTTCCCAACTTGAACCATTCTATGATTCTATGATTCTGTGATTCTATGATCCACACTCCCCCTACCATACACACCCAGAGGCACACGTACACACTCACCTGCACAGTTCCAATGACAGTTCATTGCCTCACTATCCTCCATATTTGTCCCACTTGGTATAAGGAGCATCAGCTAGATCCCAGTCTCCAAATAATCATCCATCAAACATCTGACCTCTGTAAATATGCCAGGTCTTAGAAAACTGCTGTGAAACTTAACAGCATACAGTAGCAATGCCTAAATGATTCCTGGGACAAGATATATTCTTATCCTGGTCATCTTTTCACTATGTTAGATATTAGTGGGACCGGTCCCATGGCATCCAGCCCCTAGGGTTGCTTGAAAAGCAGCAGAGATGTCCATGGCAGGGCATTGGGTGTGTGATGATATCTCTATCCTACCAGGGACCCATCCCATGACTCATCTTGCAAGCACAGGCCAGGTGTACAGGCCAGGTACTGACTCTCCCATATCTTACTGAGGTCTACTCATTTCAGGAACATCGAAATAGGACCTACTACCACCACAACTGATGAACAGTTCAAAGAAGGTCATGAGGAGGAACCCATTGACTACCTGGAGGAAAGATTTATTTTACAAGCTGTGAAGACACCAGTGACAACTTTCATTCTCTTGCTTAAGCTCTATGATACCTGTGGCTGGACTCTTGAGGATGCAGATGCACTGTGCCAGAGTCAATGGTCAGTCTGTGATCAGAACATCTGCAGAGTAAGGACGAAGTTACCCGTGATGGTGAGTCCACCACCTCCAATGAGGACTCATTTTGCATTAGTGGCTTTGTCCCAGGTTATCAGAATGATTTTTGGCAAGCTGAAAGCCTCTTGAAAGCATTTAAATCTTTGAAGAGGGAAAAATTTAAATGTCTGACAAGGAAGGCTAGTGAAGAGGGCACCGAAGTATGGCAAGGGTAAGCAATATTTTATTCAGAGGGTCCAGGAGTTTCCAGTCTGACAAGAACTGCCTGTGCAAATTTCTACGGTGAAAATTCTCAGAGTATCAACACCCATGTCTAGGCTGAATGTCCTCAAAGTGTGACATTCTTGGGGGAATTTGAGCCCAGTGGTATGTGCTAAGAACATGGAAAGCAAAATGTCTCCTTTCATGGCTTCCTCAGAGAGACCAACCCAGGATCCAAGTCCCAGACACTTGATTGCTTTCTTATCCTTGCTGGGAGCAGATGAAGCTACTGCCAATGACGGAATCAGGTTTCACTCATTTGAAAAATCAGGGAAAAAAAAAGCATTTTTGGAGGCATCCAAAGGTATTCTTGTGTCTTCTGCAACTTTGGTGGTTGCACAGAACATGTGGGATCCAAAGCCAGGCCTAACCCCCTCGATACCTGCTGGGTTCCCACCTGCCAGGCAGGAGAGCTCGCCGGGGGTTAAGCACCGAGGTTTGACAGTTATTGTCCACTAAAGTGAGCAGCCGAGCCTAATGCGTGGCCATTCATTACAGACCTTCTGAATGGTCAGCTGTGGTATGAGAGCTGGTCAAAGGTCTCTCCAAACATTTACCATCCATTAAAAGCTAACCTTTCTGTGTGTATGTTTGAGCTTTGAGTTCTTAAATAGCCGCGGGCTACGCATAAGGCTGGGGGTTTCTCTGGGGGTCTATTACACTGTCAAACACAGCTCAGCCTTCCTAAATGCCCCAGCAACATTCCTGAAGTGGACTCTCCCTCCCTTTCTCCCATCACTCCTCCTGGAGCCTGAAAGCCGTGAACAGCTTGCTGGCAGCTGGACATTCCTTATGGACACTGTCAAGTTTGCTGGTCTTCTCCCTCCCAAAATAAACAGCTAAACGCATCTGAGAGCAGAGCTTAGGAGGAAACGGTTTTCTTCCCTTCCCAGGGCAAGCTTTCAAAGATTTGGAATTTTTCCCATCATCAAAGCAAAAATTGCAGAGTGTCAGGGTGAGCTGACAGTCTGATTTTTCAATGGGGTCAATCAGATTTGTCGTTTTGGAAAGGTTTTAAATGGAATGATGCTAACAACTTCTTTTCAAAACCTGGAGAGGCGCTGGTTAAGGGACAGAGACTTTATCAAAGGTTGTGCTTTCTGCGTTCTCAGCTGACACTCGTGTGCCAGAGCCAGGCAGTACTACTACTTTCTCCAAGTCCAAAATTTACTGTGAAAAAGCCAGCAGCCTTTTCTTTATCACCCACTCAGCTTTGCATTGTTTTTTTTTAAATCTTGTGGCAAAAGGCACGCTGTCCCCTTTTGCTCAGCAAATGGGATTTCTTATATCTTTCCCTTCCTTCCTTTCCTCCCCTATTTTCTAGTTCTTCGTCATTTAATAACCTCTTTCCTACCTTTTTGAGATGCTTCTGGCAAACAGCTCATGTGCCTTACTTTGCTGGCAGCCTTGTATCACCTGCGGTTCCATGGCTTCTGGCTTGCAGCTAGCTTGCATTTCATGATTTTGGCTTGAAGTGTTGGCATGAGCGGGCATTTGCCTGAAAATAAGGCATAACATACCTTTAGGAGTGCTTACCTGTGAGAAAAGGCATTTTTTTCTGGGTACCTAGGAATGCTCAAATTATGGCTACCTTGGGAGGGACCAGGATACTGTGAATTCACACACTGCCTGGTGTGAAAGGATTTTTTAATCTAGGTAGTCCTCAGACCTTTGAAGCTGGTGGTTTTGGGACTGAGTCTTTGAGCTGATTCATTCTTTTCTGGCTTTCAAAATTTTTGGACTTAAAATAAAGCACATATCTATAAATATGTACAGAAACAATGTGTGTGAGTTTCAAAGCTGCTGAAGGACTGTTCCTCACACTGTTGCTGCTGGTTTTATCCTCACAAGGGGAGAAGTCAAATATGCACACCAAGTCCTTTGTACAGCTTTATGTTAATATTGCTCTGGATGAAGTGAGCTATAAAGAGTTTAAAAGAGAAAGAACATGGGAAATGGAAAACAAGAGGTAGAGAAAGCTTTTCCCTATAGTGCTCAAGGCCAGGTTTGATGGGGCTTTGAGCAACCTGGTCTGGTGGGAGGTGTCCCTGCCAAAGGCAGGGCAGGGTACTGGATGGTCTGTAAGGTCCCTTCTAACCCAAACCATTCTCTGATTCTATGACTCTATGATTGAGGAAGTTTCTTCCAGAGAACTGGTACTTCCCTGAATAAAGGACGCAACTGCCAGCACCAGCATCTATCCAAGCTCTGACCAGGAGAGATCAGAAGAATTCAACTCCGGCGACAACCAAGGCAGCTGCAGCATTAAATCAGACTCATGAAATAAGTAGAAAGTATCTCAGAATGTCCCCATTAAAGGCTAATTATCTGCTGACTTCTTAGACATGAGAGAATTTTCTTTGTCTATTTAATTTCATGCTTATCATCAAACTAGTCATTAAATGGCTGAGTATTAGGGGGAAAAATTCAAGGCTTTCTGGTCTGTCTTGTTTAATCCTTCAGGCCCTCCCTTCCCTCCTTCCCGTCCCGCTTTCTCGGGGAGGGGAGAGGAGACAGGATGTCCTGCTGGGCAGGGTGGCACCATCTCTGCACTGGGGTCTCCTAACGGGCAGGATGGGAGGGTGCATAGTGCCAGCTAAAGGCGAGGATGGAAAATCCTCCCGTGCCACACCAGAGCCCAGCAGTGCAGCTCTGACCACTGGCAATGTGTATCTTTAAGGTCCCTTCTAACCCGAACCATTCTGTGATTCTGTGATCTCACATCCCATGGGATGTAGGAGAACTGCAGAGGCCTCAAAGAGTGGGATGAGACCCAGAGGTCTGATCATTATAAGGCAAATTAATTGTCCGGGAGCCAGGTAAATTGTTAAAAACACAACCAAAGTGATTAAATGGCAGATGATACTGGGCTTTCCTGTCTTTCCATATCATTAGGGGATATTACATAAAATTGGAAATAAAAAAATTCAGCTTCTGAAAGGCTTTTGGATGTAGGACGAATCAAGGATGGAGAATTGCTGCTTCGGGCTGTCCTTGAAACCAGGATCACAGAAACGTTTAAGTAGAGAATGGCTATTTAAAGTGATGACACCACCATCCCACTGGAGCGAATTACTGCTCTGGGTCTCAGGCAGCGGGGGAAGGACACAGCCTGGAACAGCCACTGGTTTGAAAGACCTCGGTCTGGCCACGGCAGGATTTTGGCTCAGCTAGAGCAGATCCCACCCAGTTCGGCAATTCCTAGGCTCACAAGTATTTGTGGCAATGTCCTGTCTAGTTCCCAGCGTAACGTATTTCCTTCCGAGGGGACAGCACTGCAACACGAACTGCCCAATAAGACTATGCAGCAGGACAGTCCCATCTGCAGCACCCTTGATCGCTTCGCCTGGATACCGACACTGGGGCTTTCTGGTTTCCGAAGTCCAGGAGGAACCATTTCCCCAGCTGCAGTCTCCAAGCCATAAACTTTTGACCTGAGCTAATTACTGAATTCACTTTATAGAAGTAATGAGGTTCTGAGCCTCTGCAATGCCTTGGAGGCTCTAGAGAGTCCGAGCCAAAATCTGAGCTCCCTAATCAGCTCTGACTCTTGTTTTTTTTATTCATTTACTGAGTGCCCCGAGGCACTGCCGCTCCTCGAGCTCTCTGGGAGGAGCTGCAGAGCTGCTCCCCCCCAGTTTGCAACTGGACAAAATGTCCCAGTTTAGGGCTGAGGGAATACTCAGCACCTTAGAAGTGAGAGGAGGAGATACCAATGGGGACCAGTGGCCAGAGCAGCAGGGACAAGAGAGTTGGCTCTAGTCTTTCCTTAAGTCTATTAGACAATTTGGGTCTGCTCTTTCTGCCTCAAATTCTCCAACAAAGAAATTGATAGCACTTTGATATCTGTGGGTGGTGTAACGATGAAAGTGAAGTGTTGCTCTACAGGACCTTATGTGAACACTGGCATCAAGACCACCCAGGAACAGGCTCCCAAGCTGCAGAAATGTGGTCCTCTGCTCTGGTCAACTTGTGCAGTCACCATCTCCCTCATTTCGCTGAGTCCTTCCCACCCGCTATAGACAGGCCCTAACCAGCAGTCCAAAACTAAACCCACCCTGTCTTTCACTGGGAACATCCAGGAGCGCTCAGCAGCTGAAGAAGAGCTGGAGACCCGTTCTGAACCCCTCAGTCTCCAAGTCCACTACTGGTGTCTAGTTCCTCACAGAGCTCACAGTCATGGGTTCCCCTCTCAAAGAATTTCTCTTGCCTTGGTGCTTGCTCTGTTTCTCCCTCCAGCTCTTAGATGCAGCAGCACCCAGAGGACTGAAACTTTGCTGAGGGGCAGGAGAAGGCGACTATGTCACCCAGGGAATGATGCTACTGACCATCTCCTAGCTTCAGCCTTCAGCTCCAGCAAGCAGTTTCCCACCTCTAGGACAGTGTGGCAAAAAGAGCATCCCCTGTTCCTGAGAGGGTGATGGAGAGTGGAAGTCATGCTGTGGCTGGCTACCCTCATCACCATCCTGAGGGGAAAAACCCGCCACTAGTACTGCGGGCAGCTGTGAGCTCCCGATGCCAAGTCAGCAGAATTGCCACGGTGATCTCCTGCTGAGCCTCAGCAAGTCTCCTCATGGGCAGTGTGGAACCCCAAGCTGAGCCAGGCTCCACAGTGGACAAGTGCTGGACCCCATGATGGAAGACCTACAGCCACGTCCTCTCTGCCTGTGGCTGAGAGCGGGCAGAAGGAGCTTCCATCCACCTGACAGACACTCCAGCCTGAATGCGTTTGGCCCTGCAGGGTGGGCAAGCGCTCGAGCCCACCAAAGTCAGGGCTCCGACACCCCAGCTGCCAGAATGCAGGGACAGACCTCATGCTGCTGCAGACAGAAATCAATCAATCCTGGCTGGGAGGAAGGGAAGAGATTTACATGGCAAATCTGTACGAGGTGGAGCGTCAAGCGCAGAGTCATTAATGTGGTCTGGGCAAATACGGCTCCCCTCGCCGGGAACGACGTGGCTGGTCATGACACAGCGATGCCACTTTTCTTTCTGCTTCTCCTCTATTCCCTTTCAGATGGATGGCTAGTGATCCAGAGAAAAAGCAAGGACTTTATGAGCACCCTTGTGTTCAGCCTTACAACTGAAATAATGTTATTTTAATTTAATGTTATATTAAATGCAAGTTTGAGAGGCCAGAGGAATTAGTACTCCGTGTTTGTGATAAAACCAGTGTTTTCCTTTCTAGTATAAAGATTCCCTAAAAATAAATGTCATCTCTCTAGTTTCAACTCATAATCATGGAAGTGAAGCTTATGGCATCTGAAATGCCGGAAAAGCAGGTGTTTTACAACAGCTGTAGCAGGAAAGGGAAGTGGGCCTGGGGAAGCAGGAGTGGTTCTCCCAACCAGGCTGTGATGTGGACACCGGGAGAAGAGTCCTGGCAGGTGGAAAGTCTTCTGCCATCAGTGGGGACAGGCCGGCTTTGCATCACTTGCTGTGAACAAAGAACGTACCTGGTTTGGAGGCTGCGGGGAAGTGATGCAGAAACATCTGTGACTGGACAGGCAGAGGTGACCTGTGAATGCCTATGTGTTACCAGCACAGTTTTATAATATTCTCTAACTACATAATTATAGCATATAATTTTAGAAAATGGTATAATTTTTATAATTCATCAAATCATCCAGCAGGAGTTAAAACTAACTCTTGGGAAATTCAGAACCACAAGGACAGTAAGCTACCACCAATTCAGTGATGCATGTGGCCAACAGAAAATGATCTTGGATTTCGGGTCCTTTTCCAAAAATGGGAAGAAAAAAAAAGTTAAAAAAATTTTAATCTCTTAATGATGCATTGTTCACCTTTCATATTCAACCTTCCCATGTCCTCCACTGACTCCCATGCCTTTCACTGGCCCATTGTGCCCAGTTTACCTGGCTGGGCATTAGTCCTCGCTGGGGGCAGCACAACTGGGGAGGTGAGCAGCCCCGGAGACATGGGTGTAGCAGGGACTAAAGTGGTTGTGGATTTCTCCCAACACGGGCACTCCAAAATTGCTCAAAGAGTGCAATGAAACCTTGTGCCACCCATTGCAGCCCCAGCTCCTGCCCCGTGCTGCAATAAATCTCACCGGAATGGTGGTGGAAAACTTGAAGGAGCAATGAAACAAATCCATCTTATTAAAACAGGGAAGACTGGTAGATGTAATTCTGCAGATCTGGTTTATTCTTAAATAAACCTGCCTTGTACTGAGGCAAATAAACCCCTGCTGCCAGCATAATCAGTGACTGGAGTGGGCAAATGTAACTGAACCTGGAAGAAGACTGGACTGTAACGAAAGAGGTGCAAGATTGTCTGCTGGAGGTGGATTTTTTTGCAATTAGACCATCTTGTCTGGTCAGAAAAAGCAGATAAGCTTTAGCAAAAACAAGGCCTTCTTTGAATTTGAAATAGAGGCAGCAAATAATTGACAGATAGCTCAGGGGAGGGAAGAGAGCAGCACGGTGGGGCCAGGCTAATCACCGGAGATAAGATCTCCAACGTGCATGGGACAGGCAGCCCCATCGGGCACCTTCCCCGCTCCCTCCAGACATCTGGCAAGCAGGCAAATGCCACTGCACCAGTGGAGTGACCTCACTTCCAAGGGGACATCTGCAGGTCCCGCATCAGTGCCCGGTCCTCTCCTGCTGCCCAGGAACCAAACTGATGCAAACGACGCTCCTCAGCCTGGGACTGTGCCTCACTCGTAAAGAACAGAAAGGCCACCGAGATACAATCCGCTACTCTGTCCCTTTTCAGGTATTTTCCGCCCCAAAGAAATATGGTTTATGCTACATTCAGGTACCAAAACCATCTTGTGAGAAGATGGCAAAATTAAATTCTCCAGAAGAGTTTGCAAAAGCACCGAAAAGTCGATGTTAGGGATGGGTTTTTTATACATGGGAGCGTGTCAGGTGATGAGTGCAGAGTTGGTAAAAAGAACCCCCCCTGAAGAGATCCCTGTCTGGAGCCCACTCTGGCTCCTGAGTGCCACTATAGCTCACAGCTTACTACAAGAAACTCCTGGGACCCCTCTGAGTAGAGCACCAGTCTCACCCAGGTGTTGGAAAATGGCCTGAAAAGCCCCACATTGCTGTAATGACATCATCTGAGCAACAGCTGGGCAAGCTGGCTACCACGGACTCTGGCACAGGAGCCAACAGGCCGGACAGAAAAGCATATTGCATCTTTTACATCTGCATTCCACCCTCACACTTCCTCCTGGCCTCCGTTAATGGCAAAAGCCAGGTTTTGCTCAGAAGGTTTTAGGAAAATTCCTCTATGACATTCTTTAGAGGATGCTCCCCACCCTCCCCTCACCCGATCAGACAATCCAATTTTCCCTCTTGGGGGACTCCAGCCGGATTGACAGAAGAAGACATCTATCCTGTGGATGCACGCAGCTCACGGGGCTTCTTTGTGTCAGGCTGTTTTAACAACAAACATATCACAGCCCCCGGAGCATCCCGTCCAGCGCCTGAGAAGGGGGGAGACGTAGCCCGGCACGTCCATCTCTCTGTGCCTGGATTATCCAGCTGATGAAACGTGGATGAAAACAATTTTTACAATTTTTTCTTTTTTTAATTATGAGCTTCCCCATATTGACAAAAAGTGAGCGTGAGGCAGATTGACACCCAGATTTGACTTGGAAGGCAATTGAGAATTAACCTTTTAAACTAATGAACAAAACAGTATGGTTTCCTGGATTGGTTTGCCAAAATTAGACCTAGTAAATGGGTGTTTATTCAGTGGAAAAGAGTAGCACACAAAAGATCTGTGCCTAAAATTTCCCAAAGCAGCTGATGATTTTGTTTAATTCTGACAGAAATCTTAACCTGACACATTTCAGAGAGACTGACTGTCAGGGAACTGACCCCTGGAAAAATCAGAATAATAGCACATGGTTGTACTCACATATTTTAATATTTTCCTATTTCAGTGTTAAACTATGCATTCAGTTCAGGGCTACATTAGTGCTTAAACAGAGTTTGTGCTAATACATTTATGTATCAAACAGGGCTGCCCAGTAAATAAATTCACGTTGTCAAAGTCAGAGCTTTCAAG
>JAOTQQ010000011.1:580329-592609 GCA_026546715.1 Gallinago undulata | reverse complement strand
CTTGAAAGCTCTGACTTTGACAACGTGAATTTATTTACTGGGCAGCCCTGTTTGATACATAAATGTATTAGCACAAATTCTGTTTTGGCACCGATGTAGCCCTGAACGTGCCCGGGGCAAGGACACCTCCCGACAGACCAGGTTGCTCAAAACCCCCTCTATCTTGGCCTTGAATACCGCCAGGGATGGGGCACCCAGCCCACCTCTGAGAGACACCCTCACCACCCCCCCCACCCCTCACCCCTCACCCCGTCGCCACCTTGCCCCCCTCTGTGCGGGCGGTCCGGCAGCGCCCCCTGGCGGCCGCTCCTAGCGCTGCGGGCGGCGCAAGCGCCTTGAGGAGAGCGCGGGGGGGGGGGGCGGTGTGTGCCCGCGGCCGGCGGAAGCGGAAGTCGGCAGGGCCGGAAGTGAACGAAGGCGACGTGGGCTGCGGGGAGCGGGAGCCGTCATGGAGGGGCTCTACCACCAGACCAACAAGTGCGTGAGGCGGCGGCGGGCGGCTGTGAGGGGGATGAGTCCCGCGGGGAGGCGGGGGGTCGGGGTCGGCTCCCGAGGACTGCCTGGGGGGTACGGGGGGAGAGCCCGCGGGTACAGAGCCCAACGGTGAGGAGCTCGCCTGCGGCCCGGTGCGCTCAGCGCCCTCCAGAAGCTTTTTCTCTCATAAAAAGTCCCGCTTCCCACCCCGGAGCGTAGCCCTGAGGACTGTGCTTCAGCCGAGGAAGGAAGGAAGGAAAAGTCTGTCCTTCCGGGCTGGCCGTCTGTGTGTCCGGAGCGCCAGCCTGCTGTTAGCCACGTCAGTCCCGAAGCCAGCAAAGCCTCCTCGCCTCGAGGTTTTAAAGCACGGGATTACAGTATTCACCGCAAACAAGGGCTTCTGTGCTACTAGATGTACATACATTTAAAGCAGCTAATTTCGTTAGCTTTTTTTTTTGTAGTGTGTGTTTGATGGTGGCTAGCAGAGGTAATTTAAGCCACATTGGGAAATGTGGGATCCTGTGATGATAAAACCTGCTGCTTCACAGATAATGGTAATCTGTGAGGTATTAAAATGGCAAAATACAGCAAAAAGTCTTGCAGTTATGTGTGCTGCAGAATAGCTTGTGGGAAGGAGCCAAAAGACACAGTTAATGCAACTATTCCAACTTTCAGTGGTCGTGGTTTTCTTTGTTGAGCTCTGTTGAAGGAGATCATGCAGTAAGTAAGAGGCTTTCTCTGAGTAACAGCATGGAGTGACCCTGTAGGGAAGAGCAGGAAATCCTGCTCTTGGTCTAGAAAAGCCATACCCGTAATGTTAACAGTTATTGATAAGGGGAGTAATTTTGGCCTGTTCCCATTTCTGCGTTGCCTTATTCTGTGATCACAGAATGGTTTGGGTTGGAAGGGAGGGGGAGATCTTTTTGCCTCTTTAACTCTACCAGCTCCTTGGTTTTCATCTCTTTCCAGCTCTGCCCTTTACCTCTCCTCCCATCAGCAGTGACTTCCAAGCAGGCCCATCCACTGCCCAGCTCTCCACAGTAGCTTTTTCCCCTTTACCATCATATTTTGCAGCTCCAGGTCCCTGGGTGATTTGGGTGACTGCCTTTGCCAGCGTGAGCCCAGCAGTAAGTCTGTGCTGTGCTCAAGTGAAGGGAGCATCAGGAGTTCTAGAACACAGCTTTGTGTTGGGTCATAGGATCATGGCATGGTTTGGGTTGGAAGGGACCTTAAAGCCCATCCAGTGCCACCCCCTGCCCTGGGCAGGGACACCTCCCACCACACCAGCTTGCTCCAAGCCCCCTCCAACCTGCCCTTGAACCCCTCAGGGATGGGGCAGCCACAGCTTCTCTGTGGATCGTAGTTGCTGAGTTGTGTTTCTGTTGCAGTTTGTTGTCAGGCTGGGGATACTCTGAATTTTTAAACTCTCTTCCCACCTTTTCCCCATAGGAAGAGTTCTAGTGAGTGTGAAGTAGATTTTCTGATCCAGTTGCATTTGATCTGATTTGGCTCCTGCTCTTGGGTTTCTGGAGAGTCATTTTAAGAGCATTGTGAGTCTCAGGCTCTCTGGGGCATCCTAGAGAAACCAATTGAGAACGAAACTATAGAACAAGTATGGCTTTGCAAGATACTGGCTATTGAATTGGTTCTGTAGTTAATTCTAATTAATATAGTACTTGTGTCATACTTAGTTCTCTCTCTAATAGCTCAGTGTTGTGATTTGGAAGGTAGCCCTGATAGTTATTGAAAAAATCTCATATAATAACTGAGGAGTAAATATTTTATTACTTTGTGAGGTAAGTTGCTTTCAGAGGTCTGGCTTCATAAACATTTGTGCTGCAGTTATCAAATGGTGCACACACCAGCAAAAGAGTCCATTAACGTGACCAAAATTATGATCTCTTAAAATTCTTTTGAAAAAGGTCATGATATCTTTATAACTTTTTAAGTGTATTTTTGAAGTCGGAACCCCAGCTGCTCTGAGATTATTCACACCAATGTCCAAAGGTCCGTCTGTCCCAGTGTGTGCTCAGTGTTGCCTAACACAGATCTCTAGGACAGACAGTAAAAAACGGGCACTTTCCTTGAATATTGTCCCAGTCTCCCAGAAATGTGAGGCTTGGGGGCTTCTTGAAACAGAGTAATTTAACAACAATCAGTGTTTAGGTTTTTTTTCTTTTATTTTTGTTTTACTACTGCTTGTCAAGCATCAGGAATTCCTTCTCTTCATTTTTAAGCTATCTTTTAGTTTCATGTCATGCCTCTGTAATTCATATGTTGTAAGAGACAGTGAAAGTTACTCCCTATTCACTTTCTTCTGTGCCCTTTATTCTGTAGGATATCTCCCCGCTATCATCTCCAGTCCAGACTCACAACAGTTTCTTGTATAAAAGCTACTCTGTACTACTCATAATCTTTATTGTCCTTCTCTGAGCCTTTGCTGGTTCTTCAGTTTTCTTTTTTAGAAGTGAGGGACAAAACCTGTGTTTAGTGTTGAAAATGTGCCCATTTATTCAGCGACGTAAAAGTATGAGATCTCATCAACACTCCTGACTTTAGTGGTGGACGTAGATAATATTTCACTGCAGATATATTATTAATGTCTCACTTGTACCAACTCTTCTCCCTGTTGGATCTTCCCTCTCTGTGAGTTCTTACATGAATCCGGAATCTTGTCTCCATGGTTGTCTTGGAGCAGGTAGATCTTGGTGGCTTTCAGCATGTCAGGTGTGTGACATGGGGGACAGCCCCAGTTCAGGTTATAAATATGAAAAGGGAGCTAGAACTGGCCTGGAAATCTTTGAAGAAAGAAAAAGCCCTTTCACTTTGAGTTTTAAACTGGAAGTTATTATGTAGGTGCACTTTACGTGAAGGCACAACTTCCTTCATACTGAAGAATTGCATTGTTTTTTGTGTTCAGTGGTGGGCTGTCTCCACTGAATATCATGTAGCCGATTCCTGTTCTGTTCAAAAAAATACTTTTAAGTCAAAGAAACTGAAAACTGAGGTATTGAAAAGTCATTTGATTCTGTAGCTGTTAACTGACTTCTGTTAATTTACTCTTTGCCTTTTGATAGGCAAGTCCATGAGGTCCAATCTTACATGGGGCGCCTGGAGACTTCAGACAAAGACTCAGTACACTGTAAGTAATTAATTAGGGACAAAAGTCCTACTTCAGTACTAATTTAATTTAGCTTGCATCTTTAACCTTGTATGCTTTAGCATTGTATTCACAATCACTGGGATCAACTGGTGAGACACATCACCAGTTTAGAATGCATTCAAATTATTTTACTCCTTGACTATAGTAAAGTGATGTTTTGTATGAAGGACAGAATGGAAAAGACAGCACAAGAATTTACATCAAATTTTCTTCCTGTTACAGTTCTTTAATTGGCAGCTAGTGCTTACAGTGGATGCTGCTGCAATGCCTTGCTCTGGGAACACCAGAGATTTTTTGGTGCTGGTGGATCCCAGAGCTCTTTGTCGGGGTGTGCTGTGGAGGCCTGTGACACAAACAGGTTAAACCCTTCCCATTGATGCATTCAGGGGGGTGTAAACAACACACTGATATGGACAGAACTGCACATTGAGGACATCACCAGGCTAGTTTGTTACAAGCTCAGAAAGCTTAGAAATATGTTTTTGTGTCTGCCCTGTTGTTTTGCTATTCCTTAAGCATCCACTAACTGGCAGTCTTACCCAAAAGGTGCTTAGTTCAGGTTCTGAGAAAAATGTGGTGATTTGGTGTGCAGGAATTTCAGCAGGATGATTCTGGTAGTTCCTGCTTGCATCAGAGTCAGAACCTGTAATTTCAGCTACTTATGAGAAATATGTAGAACAGCTAAGTCTGAAATTACTTCAGTCAATTTGGACTATAACCCTGTGCTAATAAAATGACTGTAATAAAATACTGTGTTATGTTGTGGCAGGACTTTTTACCCCAGTGCAGAATTGGCAAATGTATTTTGGACCTGTGTTTGAAGCCTTAATTGCTATATGAGTAATTGTTAATGGGCCTTGTCAGGAACTTCTGAAGTGAAAGGACACTTGACTGGCAACATTTCTGCACGTGTTGACTGACTTCTGTTACCCTAAATATATTTGTGAAGCGTGACTTCCCTGGAGAAAGGCCTGTGATAACTTTCCTATCAAAAACTAATGACTTAGCTACTGGTTCTGGTTTTTGTGGTGGTTGTACTACTCCCAGTTAAATGCCAGGCTTCCCAGCCTGCTGTTCACTGCATGTGATTTTGGAACCTCTCGAAAATTAGCATAATTTGCCATCTTGCTTCTGCTACTTGAGATGGTTTCAGGAGATGGTATTTGTGTACCATCTGCCATAGTCAATAAATGAACATTCTCTTTCTGTATATATATATATATAAAGATAGAGATCTGTGCTCTGGATATTAGTGTGTATTTCAGAATTTATATGAAAAGGGATTCTCTTTTGGCTGAAGAGCAGGAATAGGAGCCAGGAAATCAAACTTTCTGTTGCAGCTTTCCTTTTCAACTTGAGGCAAATAATCCCTTCTTGCTCAGAAAAGTGTAAGATGTAATTGTATGTCTGCTTGCCTGGTTGCTTTTCTGTTAAGTTTAGCTGTTCTAAATGATGGAGAGATGAATTAGGACAATTTGTTTCTACATGTGTGCATTAGATACTCTTTGATTGTCTGAGGTCAAAGAGCAAAGAGCAGGGGCTCTTTGCTTTTCCAAGTTCTGCCAAATGCGGTTTTCTGTGAAGTCTTGAGATAAACGGAGAAGTTGGCAGTTGGTTAATGTTGTTTTTCTGGATCCCTCTTTAGTCTAAATTCAAAATAAGAACAAATGGTGCCTGTAGGATTTGCTCATTATTTAGACCCGAGACTCCAGGACTGTCCTCATGCCCACACAGCCGTGACGGGTCTGGGGACACGCTCTGGAGGGTGCGACCTTCAGCCTTGCAGCTCACCCTCTTTAGACACAGCATTGTCAGGTGCTCCTGTCTTTTCTCCTTCTGTGCAATTCTTTATGTTGGGAAATGCTGGGCTGTGCCGTGGTTAGACAATGCCAGATGGAGAAGGGGATTGTGACTGGTGCCAAGTTCTGCTGTGCAACAACTGCAGTGACTGACACCGTATCGCTCTTTCCCTGGCTGTATCAGTTTCCCACCTCATTAAAGTACGAGTACCTGAGTTTGCACTGTGTACAATTGCCCCTCTGCTATTTCAGTGCAGATAATCATGAAGCAATTGCAAGGTAGACGATTACAGAGGCCTTGATTTCCACCTGCCAGGGCTGCTCAGCCCTGGTTGGCCACCTCTTCCTGAGCTCCTTGGCCAGTCTGCCCATTCCTGTCAGCTCTGACTTGGGTATGGATGGTGGGTATTAACTCTGTGTTAAAAGTTTTCGGAGGTTTAAATTGCCATTGTTGTGAGATTCATCTTGACTGTTATGTATCGTATAGTATAATATTATATCTTATTTTCTTGTGTGAGCAAATCCTGCCAAGGGAACAGGAAGGGGCTGCAGGGGGAAATGTGGGAGCTTTAAACCCTAAACCATGGAGCTGATAGGAGAAAAAGGCTCTGATACCTAGAAGAGGCAGAGGCTTTCCTGGCTCTCTCCTTGAAGGAGGAGGGAAGTGCAAGAGTCTCAAATCACTGAGTAAAGAAGTGGCTTTTCATGATATGTATAATGCTCAGTTACCTGATTTTCACACAGTGTGGATTTGCCTCTGTCAGGTTTTAAATACTGGTTCGAGTACTTTTGAGCTTTTACCTTCACTCAGATTGCAGCTCTTCAATTCAAATTACCTTTTTATTTCCTTGCAGTAGTAGAAAATGAGATTCAGGCAAGAATAGACAATATATTCAGCAACTTGGAACGTCTGGAAATCCTGTCCAGCAAAGAACCTCCCAATAAACGGCAGAATGCTAAACTGTAAGTTCACCTTCCTTGCTGTGATAGTGTAGTGTAGTCTTTGGAATTATTTTCATTGAGTTTATTGGAGCCCTTTGCCTTTTGATTTGAGTAGAAACCTTTGTACTTTGCATAACTTATCTCTCTGCTCTCCCATAGCAAAATTGAGGTACAGAGGCAGAAATCACTGTCCTGCATTTAACCACAGAGGGGTGATGGAGCTGGATGCATGGCTCTGTTCTGAGATGAGCAGAACGTGGCACTTGGAGGCTCAGAAAAATCTCTACTCTATATGGCATTTGCTTTTAATGGCATTTGTGGAAGAGGAATAAAATTAATTCACTTGGTGTCATTTTCTCTGGACCATTTTCCTGACTGTTGGTGACTAAAATAAGGAAAGTTTCTAAAGTTGGAGCAGGAGGTTGGACCAGAGACCTCAGACCTCTGTTCTAATTTATTCTGTAACTCTGCTATTAACATTGAGTCCTCAAATGCTTCTGTAGATACTGGGGGTAGATTTCATGTCACCTGTCAGCAAGGTCAGTATCTGAAATAGTCATCAAGGCTTGCTTTATAGTCATCGTGTTTGATCAGAGGCAATGGAGTTTTGGATGTTATTTGTTTACACTAATGGAGATGTCTCCTGTATTGCCCACTGCCTTTTAAACTCCATTTAACAAAAACTCAAGCTAAAGAATATAGTGCTATTTAATTAAACTTGAAAGTTTAATCTTTTATGTGCATGAGGGTCATAAAATAGAAACTGTTCAAATTCTACCATCTTCCCAAATCTTCGTTAAACGACTGTTCTGAAGAGACTAGTCATGGGGTAGGGGTGTCTGAGACAGCTCAAGAATTCTGCTTCACGTTCTGTTGTTAGCCTCCGGTGAACTAATCGCCTCTCTAGTAGAAAACCGAGGAATGGAAGATCTAAGTTTGGAATATTGGCCTAACATGGAATGTCCTTAATCTTCTAGATAAGTAGAACCCATCACTATTTATTACTCATCACTGTTGATTTCTAACGCTCCATTGGGAACTCGATGATCTTCAGCGTCCCTTCCAACTCTAACCCTTCTGTGGTTCTATGATTGTTCATATAAAAAGCACCGGAAAAGAGCGGTATTTTTATCCCTCGTGTTGATCCTTTCCAGCCGGGTTGACCAGCTGAAGTACGACGTTCAGCACCTGCAGACGGCTCTGAGGAACTTCCAGCATCGCCGTTACATCCAGGAGCAGCAGGAGCGGCAGCGGGAAGAGCTGCTTGCGCGCACGTTCACCACTAATGTAAATATTCCTTATTTTACACCTCTCTCTTCTAGAAGCCGTAGGCTTTCAGAGAAGTTTCAGGCAAGACAAAGGCATGACTCTTACTAGGTTGCCGCTGGGTGATGTAAATAGAATAAGGATAGAAAAAAATGATAATATGCATTGAAAAAGCTCATCTCTCGTGAGGAAATTTGGACTATTAAGAGGCAGGAGTCAAAGGCTCCAGAAACTGCTGCTTCTGTCTTCCCTGTGCAGCACTGTCCGACTTCAGAGTTTCCAAAGGCCGAATGAGGTGGGTACCAAAGTATCCATTTGACTTGGATTTGTGTCAAATGTCTTTGTCAAATCCTGAAACTTGTAAAATGTCTGGCTTCTGTACACCCTGCTGGCAGTAGATGTCAGTGAGCATTCGCCCAAATATAAATCACACAGCTGGGAAAACTCCCGCTTTTTATCTCTAAATGATTCAAAAGGTTTTAATAACAGGAATGTGTTTCCACCTGTTCTTGCTAATTCTGAGTTCCTTCACTGGGAATTCCCCCCCAGTGCAAATTCCTAGAGGAATTTGCTCTGACTAATGTAGGTTTGCTTTGAGATTTCACTTTTTTTGCAACTCAAAAGTGAGTAGGATTTTTTGTTTCAGTTTGGATTTGTTGTTGTTGTTTGGTTTGGGTTTTTTTTCTGTTGTGGGGTTAATTTGTTTTTTTGTTAAGGGCACATAACCTATCATTCATTATAAATATGTGTGGGAAGTTCTTTGGGATTTGGGAAGTTCGATGCACTTGTGGAAGCCTGACGTGAAGATGGAATCCTGCATTTTGTTGCCTGTTTGGAAATTATAAACAAGCCTTGAAAGGAACAGTGAAACTTGAAACCTGATTTGTTTTTAAAACACTGGGGTTTTCCTCTGCAAACAGAGAGAAATTTTCCTAAAGGAAAACTTGTCCAGAAAAAAAGTGTGTGTGGCAGAGATTTGAAGAGCAGTAGCAGGATTATGAATGCAAAATGACGGGTGAATTGTTTTTTTTCCTCCTTTAGATGTTGAAAGGTGTCTCAGGATGAATAAAAAAGGCATGATTATTTTGTATTTCTTTTAACTCTTTACAAAAATGTGACTTTTAAGGAATGATCCTTTAATAGGAAGATGATGATTTATTTGTCAGTTATTGGCCTATCTGTTTTTGGTTAGAAATTTACATAGTTTCTATTTATATACTACCCTGTTCTATTAAATAGAAATGTCAGTTGAGCATGTAAACATCCTGAATAAATTGCTATAACACACGGAATAGCTTTTGAAAGCTGTTCTGAAAATTTTGCTCCATTTGAAGATAAACACAGCCTTTATCTTTAAAGCATTCCCCAGTGCCATTCTGGAGAAAACCACTAACAGCAAATGAAGGATACAATCCCATCTAATCTAACTGTGAGGAGGGTGAAAAATCTGCTTTGATACTTTTCTTGCTGCCTCCTTGTTCAAAAAAAGACAAACAAAAATAACCCTACAAGCTCCTCTTATAGGAAGTGGAGTCTCTGCTGATTTGAAGTTTAATAAATACCTTAAACAATAGCTGTTTGGGTGCAAATCCAAGTGCTTCTGCTCTGCAGGCTCATGTGAGAGCTTGTCTCAGCGCTTCGTTAACATTTGATGAGATGTGTGCAGTCGCGGCTTCTTCATCCAGTGACTTGGGCTTTCGCTGCCACCAGCTCTCTGCTTTATTCTTCCTCCTTTTACAGGGAGCAGGGCACCCCCAGGCAGAACAGCATCTAACACTGTCATTAAAATATTAACATTTTTCTTAAATACTACTCACCAGAGTCTACTCAGAGCAAGTCTGGTGTCACCTGCGTGTGACCAAGCACTGGCAGTCGGGTGTGGGTTTAACTGTCTTCTGCCCAAAGATGAGTTCTGCGGTTTGGTGGCTGCTGTGAGTGTCCCCATTCCCCGCGCTCACCGGGGCCACGCTTCCTGCTGGTACAACAACGTGGGGCGATGGGGAATGGTCTCAGCTCTCCATGGAATGGTGTCCAGAGAAGATCACACTGGAGGCCTTTGAAAGACAGAAGCGGTCACATCCTCTGACTCTTGTGTCATCCATGTTACAGGATTTTATCCAGTTATTTCCATGTCAAGATTCACAGTTTGTAGTTGTGCTAATGCATCTTTTCTGGAGAAAACGTTAAATTATTATTTTTTTTTTAGATAAGGCCTTGGGTGTTGGGGGAGTCAGCCCTTCAGGGAACGAGGTCCATGTTCGTTTGCCCTCCCTATCAGAAATTTGCGCCATGTTGTAAACTTACCGCATGTCATCTCCTCGACAGCGTGTTGAGGCCTTTTCTTGCTTAGAAATGTGATGTTAAACCTTTCAAAAGTCTGCCTCTTGCAATGATCAAATCACTCCTTGTTAAACACCTTCTGTTCGTTTGGATGTTCTCTCTTGGAATACTCTTTCCTACACATCATAAACTGAGACTATAAAATATTCACCACTTTTAATCTGAGTTTTTATCCTTTGAGACCTAATTGCAGTTGAACAGCTGATGAACTTTGCCTTTTGGCTTGCTTCCTCTAGGCTTCCTTAAATTCCCTTTTTCCCTTCGAATATTAATGTCGTATTTAATATCCTTACCAAAAAAAAAAATGTTTCAAACACAATCCTTCAAATCCTGTCAAGTTTTTGCCACATCTGTTTCTGCGTGTCCTTTTTCCGGCCGTATCCGTGTCCGGGCAGTGAGTGAGGAGGTAACCGAGACCCTGCGTTTCCCCTACAGGACTCTGACACCACCATCCCCATCGATGAAACGCTGCAGTTTAACGAATCCCTGCAGAATGCCCACCGCGGCATGGACGACCTCATCGGCAGCGGCACCAACATCCTGCAGGGGCTGAGGGACCAGAGAATGACATTAAAGGTGGGGGCAGCACTTTTTTCCCCAAAAGACCCCTCATTTTTCTGTGTTCATGATGACCAGGCTGAGTAAAATAAAGACGGTCCTGGCAGCACGTGTTTCTGGCTGAGAATGCTGGGAAAGGCCCAAACTCCATTTAAATAAACCTGAAATCTTGACATTTTATCATCTTATTAGGAATATCTTTACACTCTCTTTGTGGCTGGATGGCCGTGCAGTCTCCACCCACATAGCAGTTAGCATCTGGAGTGTGGAATATCCTGTTTTTTTCCCCTTTTTTTTTTGCTGTTGTTGTTTATTTGTGTTTTTTTTTTTGTTGACGTGAGGAGTGGGAGTTGATGCTGGTGAGCACGCCCTGCCTGGGCTGTGGCACATCAAGGTCAGAGCTGTGACAGCAAAGGTGTTGGCGTGTCTCTAATTCTGGGAGCATCATGTTCCTGTGCTTTCAGTGGGATATTTCTTCTCACTCACAGATGAGGAAACATCTGTTCATACCCTTTGCCCTTCAGCATGGCTTTTCTCACACTCTCAAAGACTTTGGGGCTTGTTTACAAGTCTGGCAGAGTCAGCTTATTGAGATAAATGGGTTCCTTTGGGAACATGTTCATCCATGCAACTTCTTTGATTTTGGATATAAATAGACAGGTATGAACCAAGTATTCCCAAATTGCCACAAGGCCTTGACTGTTCCAGTTGCACTACTCCACTGCTCCATGGACTGCAAGAATTGAAGAGTCTTCTCTTTTCTATTGCTTTTTCATTTCTCTTCTTCAAGCGTGGTCATTTTTTGTTCTGAAGTAGTGAGAAAAGATTGCTGCGGAGAGAAGTGCTGAAGTTGGAAGTGTAGGATCCAGGGGTTTAATGTGAGGTGGATGAAATGAAGGTGAAAAAGGTGATTATGTTTTACCAGCTGAGACATAACCAATTTCTTCAGTAGAAGGCAGAGTAGGTTTTCAGGCCCTTTGCTCAAATCAGGTTATCTAATTTGGCATTGCAAATTTGTAGATTTTATGGATTGAGTTTGTGCCTGTGTGTCTAATAGAGTTGATGTAAATTCTTTCATCGGAGAGCTCTTCAGATCTTAAAAGGCTGAAATTCAAAACCATTCCCAAATTTCACCCTTTTATTCTTCTGAGACCAAAGATACAGTGGACTGTGAAAATGGAAGTTTTTTTATTATTTTAAAGTTAAAGAGTGGTAGTAGAGCATTGTGTTGGGAATTTGTGCTTTGACCTTGCTCAGAGAAGAAATAGCTGCAGCTTTACAGCTTCCTGAGGCAGGTGTTCTTTAAGGACTTGGACCTGAGAGAGCAGGTCCATGATGATGGCTGTGACAAGGCTGCTCTCAGCAGCACCCGTCTGTGTGCACACCCAGGTGTGATGGAGGCAGGTCCTGGACAGCTTCTCTCTGATTCCACGCTGTGAGCACAGAGCAGCACCTCTGCTGGCCTGTCCAGCTGTTACCTACTTCTCTGTCTTACCTCACCGACCTGTACCATCCTGACTCTGCAGCCAGGAGTTCTCTCCCTGCTTCCCAGAGGGGATGATCCAGCTCTGACCTGTGCCCAAAGCACGTCTATGTGCCTGTGTTTCATGGAATCATAGAATGGTTTGGGTTGACGCCCAAAACCATTAAAGCCCCCCCATTGCCACCCCGTGCCCTGGGCAGGGACACCTCCCACCACACCAGGTTGCTCCAAGCCCCCTCCAACCTGCCCTTGAAC
>JAOTQQ010000011.1:494771-505445 GCA_026546715.1 Gallinago undulata | reverse complement strand
ACGGTGGAGTTCTGGCACTGCCTGACACAGGGCTCATTGCAGCTGTTGGCCAGCGGGGTCGGGCAGCAGGGCTGGCACTGGTTGTAGCAGGACATGTCTCTGGGCAGAGGTGCACCTGGGAGAGAGGCCAGGGGGAAGCAGAGCACAGGGACGCATGAGGAGCAGCACTGCACCAAACTGCAGGGGAGCCAACGCCCTTCCTGGACCAGACAATGTTGCCCAGCTCAAAGACCATGAGACACCTCCACTAAGTCCCAGCCTCTCTCTGCACTAGACCTTCTCTCCCCTTCCCTCTCCCTGGAGAAGCAGCTCCCAGCCCTGGGCTCACACAGCCCGCGTCAGCTGAGGCGCACATCAGGGAAAGACCTGATCTCAAAGGAGGAGGAGAAGAGGCTTCACACTCACCTGATTCCCAAGGAGCAGGAGGCGAGAGAAGTGGATGAGAGAGCAGAGACTTGGGCTGCCTTTTATAGTAGTCCTGCACTGCCTCAGGCCCAGAGGCACCCTTTGTGGAAGTCCTAATTTTCTGACAAGCTCCTGTCAAATGCAAAACATCCCAGCTAATGGGATGGGCTGTGTCCTGGTTTCCTGCGCTGCCGCCTTTTCATTTCCTGCCTGAAGACACATGCTTTCCCATTTGAAGGCTTCTGTGAGTGCCAGGATGATGGTGCCCTGTGCAGACAGGTGATGTCACCTGGGTCATTCTTGTGGGCTTGTTTGTGGCAAAGTTGTCCGGAAATGGGGACCTCTCTCAGGTTTCTTGTCAGGATGCCCAAGGACTCCCATGGGAGATCACATGCCACATCTCCCTCTGATGGCCGCTCATTATTGCACACAGGTGGGCTTCTGTTGGCAGGCTTTGACACTACTGACACACTAACACTGCCGTCAGTATAGTTTTGCTGGGTTCGTTTCCCTCATTCCCTCTCTGTGCCGTCTCTCTGGGAACTCAGGGAAATCCATGAGCACTTCTAGGGTCTGGTCCTTCCCCGGTGTACTTGGGTTTTCTTCTGTTGATGTGGTCCCCGACATCTCCTCAGCAGAGTCCACAGTTGTTGATGTTTTCCTGGCTTTATGTGCATGAGCACACGTGTGTCAGTCTGTACTGGTGCTGCCCATGTGCAGGTCATTGGAGGTGGACTCTCCCCTGGTGTGTCCATGAGCACCACAGAGTAGTAGGTTGCACTTGCCAGGAGGAGCCCATCCTCAGACGTTGGTGTGCCTTTGGCCTTGTAGAGAGGTGCTCAGAGACTGCCCAGGCAATCCCTGCCTCCCATGCCCTCCATTTCCTCGTTTATGCCGAGGGAGAAAGGTCAACAAACCCTGCCTCCCTATGCATGCTGTTGTCCCTGAATCAGTCCCTCCAGCATGCAGTGCTTCTGGTGACTGGGCTGGGACACAGACTCCTCATGGCTGTGCCAATGCCACCTGCACTTTTACAGCTCATCAGCCTTGTGGTGAGTGAGGCAGGGTCTGAGACCCAGTACCAGATGGATATTGGACTGAAGGGACCAGGGTGCATTTGTTGCTCTTCTGTAGAGATGTAGGATGGTTGGAGAGACCCATCTTAGAGGCAGCATCACTAAAGGCTTCCCCCTTCCCTTTGTTGGCCTTGCTGAGATCAGTGTCAGGTGATGCTGCCGGGAGGTTTCAGCCAGAGCCAATTTTAATTCCCATGAGAGCAGCTTTCAAATTTAAGTTCTAGTGCTTGGATCCCACCACAATTACATCTCCAGGGGTTACACATCAGTGCCTGTGTCTGGACATAGATATCACCCGTCTCAGTTTGGACCCTGACATGCAGGTGACTTCCCAGCTTGACCTGAGACCTGCATGTCTACAAATGCACCTGGTGATTGCTGGTCTCTCTTTAACACTGATTAGTGTAATGAGACCTTATGCTGACCTTGACTCACTCACTGACCCACTGTTGTTGTTTAACCCTGGCTGGCAGCCAAGCATCACACAGCCTCTCAGTCATTTCCCCCACAGAGACAGGGAGTGAATTGGAAGGGTAAAAGTGAAAAAAATCATGGGTTGAGACCAAACAGTTTAAGAATTAACAAAAAATTTCAAGAAAAAAACAGGAAAAACAACAATAAAAAAAAAAGGAAAATCAAACGAAGAAAAATGATGCAAAAGAAAACAATTGCTCACCACCAGCCAACAGATGTTCAGCCACTCCCCAAGCAATGACAACTCCCGCCATCCTAAACCCCCAGATTTATTGTGGAGCATTCAGTGTGGAATATGCTTTGGTCCCTTGGGGTCAGCTGTCCCAGCTGTGTCCCTGCGGCACAAGAGGCATGGACTCCGCTAAGTGGTGAAGCGAAGATGTTTATTGTTTCACTTTTTCAGCATATATAGTTTCTGTCTTTTGATCACGTGCTGTGCCCTTTTCACAGATAGGTTGTGAGTGACTGTCCGTACACTGTTATGAGCAATACAATTGGTTACATTTAAATGTTTATCCTGCCTAGGCTAACAAAACCTTACTATTTCGGTACACTGATATCTGTTTCCTATGTTTCACACCACATACACATCAACATATAAGGACATTGTTTTATTGATCCCAAGGACTCCTTCCCATCAATACAAGAACACCTGCTGAGCTCTCGCTCAGCAGCACGTCTCCAATTTTCTAATTCTCCACATGTCCCCTCCCAACTGCTTGTGCAGCCCCAGCTACTTGCTGGCAGGGCAGTCTAAGAAGCAGAAAAGGCCTTGTTGCGGGGTAAGCGCTGCTTGGCAACAACTAAATCATTCCTGTGTTATCAACACAGTTCCCAGCACAAACGCAAAATGCAAAACACTCTAGCTGCTGTGAAGAAACTCTTCATAGATTTTGTCCTAGCCAAAACCAGTACATTCTTTGCCCCTTATTTTATACCTTTTGCATCATGCTAAAGTCCTACATTACCTATTACATCTTAACCACTACCCAGTCTTCCCATCCTTTGATAGGGACAGACATAATTCACTTAGTCAATGGACCACCCCTGTATAACATCTGTAAAACGTCCATAAATGTTGATTGAGTTAATTTAGTCTGTGCCTCTGGGCTCCTTCTGTTACAGCAGTTACTTAGCACAGAAGATGTGGTATGTAGCATGGAGTTACTGGCCACTAAAGCCAGCGTAAGTTGGGTCACAACTGCACTTCTACTGCTCCTTGTGAGGCTTGTCCTCCGTTTGTTTGAGTGGTTCCTGCTATAGTACTTCCTGTAACATTGCCATAACTCCAATCATGGCTTACAACAATTTAAAGGCATATCTGTTACTATGTCCACCCCAGCCTCTTTGGACCAGATGACAGAGTTTAACATTGGAATAGATTCCTCCTATTGCCCCTGCTTTGGGATGGACCTATCCACAGACCACAGTCCCATAGGGTTGTAGCTGCTGCAGCATGGCCTTATCTATGAGCCTTAGTTTCTTCAGGACTACAGTTCCTGGGACACAGACCTATCCATGGCCATAGATGCTTTGAGGTGTTCCAGCATGGCCTCATGCACAGCAACTCATGCTTCCAGGTGTACCTTCTCCAGCATGGACTTACTCTTGGGCCACAATTCCTTCAGAGGTATATCTTGTGTGGTACTGATGTAATCACAGCCACAGATGCTTCAGGGTGCCCTGCTCCCACATGGACTCATCCACAGGTCACAGTCCTTTTGACTCAAGGGCAAGAGGGTACCCAGTAGCAGAGCAATGGATATAGTGTGAGGGGAATCTTACCAGGCTCAGTGGTACCTCAACTCCTATTTCAAACACAACAGTGTCTTCAGGAGTTCCTTGTCTACACCCACAAGATTATGAATGCTTCAGGGGTGCCATCATTTTAATCATTACCATGAGATGAGGGGGGAGGTTTAGAAAGAAGTTTTTCAGTATTACAGGAAAATATACCTAGATGTGGGCATTAATAGTGAAGCCATATGACCTTATACAAACTCAGAACAACAGAAGTGAGTCAAGTGCAGAGACATGAACATGAACAACAGAAGTGAGCCAATGGTTTGAATCTGTTGTGTAATCTGAGTGGAGACAGAGGGTCATGGGACACTGGGAAGCTCAACTTCCTATGGTGCCCCCACAACCCCATAACTTGGTGTCATCACCTCGGAACTGACAATAAACTGAGGAGCACTCTTGCAAAATTGGGAATTCCTGCTTGTAGTGAACATGTATTTTGGGTTTCCAAAGACTGTAGACCACAGCTCACAAGAGTTACTGGGTGCCTGTCTAGTGCCTTAGGACCTGGAGAATTGTGGGTTTGATTTTTGGGTGTTGAATGTAATGGTTGAGCTAATCCCAGTCAGCCAAATTCAAATTCAGAGAGAAAACATCTAATGCTGGCCATGCTAACTCTTCTGAATTAACTGAATGGAACATTTTTGGGTAATGTTTGGACTCAGCCTGTAGCCCCTGACCACAGGTTGATTTCCTGGTGGTGTGGACAGACAGGAGACATTGGATGTGTACATCTCCAGGCTCACCTCTAGGAATTACTCCTGCCCTTGGCCTTGGATGAGCTGTGGAGCAAGGCACAACTCTGGCAAGAAAAGGCACAGCTCTGAAAAAGGGTAGATAGGAAGGACACAGCAGAATGGAACCACTGACCAGAGAGGGTCCTTACCTCTTTGCCCTTTACCAGTGAGAAACTACTTGCTGTCCACAGGAGAGGCAAGGATGTAGATGAGGGACCTTCATGCAGAGGAAAATAACTTCTGGTTTTGTTTCAACTTCCTACCTGGGGTAAGTTGATTTCCACAGTCCCAGACCTGGATAGCTAGAGTCTTCCCTCTGAGATTCCTCCAGATCAATTACTCTGATATACTGGGGCTGTTGTTCCAACCTCTGCCCAGGAACAACAGTCAAAACTAGTGAAACCACTTTTGAACCTAAGCTGCCCAACAGAGATGACTCACACATGCTGACAAGTGCAGAAGCATGTCCCACTGTAACCACCACATCCCAGGATAATGTAGGGGGATCTGCTCTCACACAGATCCTTTCAGCATCAGAATTGAGTCCTGTCATGGATGAGGCCTTAGAGAACCCGTTCCCAAGGAAACCTACTCTATAGTTGGGGAAGATCAGGTACCACAGAGCAGCTTCAGGAGTCTGGGAGTTGGTTGTGGTTCTGGATCTGCCCTGACCCATGGGGATGTTGGTTTCACAGGAAATTGATACTTGAGTGTGTGGTTTACTGTGGCCTGGCCAAAACTAACTTGTGAATCACCTCAGCCCTGCCTGTCTGTTCAACAGCTGAGTGACGCCAGATGCTGCACCAAGTGATATGGTGTCGCATGAGGGTCTTGTCTGTAATACCGTGCCCCTGCCTGGGACCTGTTCCTGGGGATATTCACCCAATCCCATTCCTGGTCTCTGTCCTTCAGGACAATGTTCTGTCTGAGCCTAGACCTCCAACACAACTGCACTCAGAGCAGGAGGAACCCTATTCCCCAACAGTTTGTATGACCTCCAGCTCCGCACTTGGGGTCAGCAGAAGGCAGGCTTCCATCTGCAGGGCATACTCCAAGCCTGAGAAGGCATTTCTGGGCAGAGACGTCCCTGTTGGCCACTGTCATTTGGGCAATTAGCAAATATTCCCCAGGTGCAAAGGACACTGCACAAAGGTCCCAGTGCAGTGTGCCCCAACCTCTCCTTCCTCCCAGAATAGTGAAGGGTGCCCATGTGCCCTTATGTCATGTTGATTAGACCAGAACAACGTTTTTGTGCCTGATAGCTTGTAAGAACACCCTGAGAAGGAAGGACCACACAGAAGATCAGGTTGCATTGCAGCAGAATTTTAATGATTTAAAAGAGGGAAATGAGGTAAACAAGTGGGTTTGATGCAGGGCACACCAGATCATCCAAGAGCCTCTGCCTGGAGGCCAGGGTGGAGTTCCCAAACTGTTAATCTGCCTACACCACAAAGGCAGGGAAACAGAAGATCCCTCCAGGGCTGGCCTTGGAAAACCCATGACCCTGGGGAGTAGAAGACAACAGAAAAAAGAGAGAGAAAAAAGAGTCAGAAGCAAGCAAGTTATACGTAAGCCGTATTTCAGAAAGTTCAGGCATGCTTCTTCCTGTTTTTCTTTGCGAGTAGAGCCATGAATGCTCAGCCTCTCTGAAAGTGATGATCCAACAATCTGTCCTCAGACCAGCATAATCTTCTAGCTTCCTTGGGGTCCTTCTGTGTAAAGTCACAAGAAGCTTCAGCAGGGGGGACACCTTCTGCCGCAGTAGCGGCTGGTAATGCAGGAGAGGTCACAGCACCCAGAGTTGATGGGGACTCCGTTACAGCTGAGGATGCTGCCAACAGCAGCGGAGGTGGAGGATCCCACCACGGTGTTCTGCGGGAAGGAGCTGAGGATGGGTCCGGGCAGGGTCACCACCACGGGGGAGGGCTCGATGACGACGGTGGAGTTCTGGCACTGCCTGACACAGGGCTCGTTGCAGCTGTTGGCCAGCGGGGTCGGGCAGCAGGGCTGGCAGGGCAGGCAGGGTGAGCACTGGTTGTAGCAGGACATCTTGAGGGGGCTGGAAGTGGACCTGGAGGAGAGGGAAGGGAGGAGAATGCACATGAGGTGCAGCTTGTCTGCCCACCATCAGGGAGTCCAAACCAGTGCTGGGTGGGGAGATGGAGGCTGTGCAGGGAGGCCCATGTGCCTCTTTGCCTGCCCCCTCGGGCACCATGCAAGGAGAGCCAGGTCCAGGAAAGCCCTTTCCCAGTCCACAGCCTAAGAGTCCCCTCAGCCCAGAGCAACCCCTCTCTACACCAGATCTTGTCCCCACTTCCCCTCCCAAGACAAGCAACCCCGGTACAGGACAGAGAAGGTATTATCTGACATGTCCATTGAGACATGGCTTCGTGCTGTACAAGTAGGAGAAGGAGAAGGGATTTCGAACTCACCTGTTCTCAAGGAGCAGAAGGAGAGTGAAGTGGATAGAAGACCAAGGTTCTGCATTGGCTTTTATACTGGTCCTGCACTGCCCCAGGCCCAGAGGTAACCCTAGTAGGGTTAATAATTTTCTGACAAGATCTTCTGAAATGTAAGACATCCCAGTTAATGATATGTTTTGATTTCCTGGTGCCTTTTTCATTTCCATGTTTATGCCATGCTCATTTCTTCATGGATGCTTGTTTTCAGTGTTGGAATTAAGAGTTCCTAAAATTTCTCAGGCAGTAACATATCATTGCAGGCATAATACTTACAGCAATTGCTGGAACGATCCTGCACAGACTAAGGACACTGGCCTGGGGCACTTCTCGGGGGCTGTTTTCAGCCTCATTGGCAGGAAAGACCAAGCTCCTCAGCCCTGGAGTTCTTGACCAGACACACAAGGACTCCCATACATGACGACATTCCATGTCTCTTTCCTTCTCAGCCCTTTCTGATTGTTAGTGATCTTTCTTTTCCCAGGCAAGTGAACTGCACTACTGAGTGTCAACATATTTCCTTCTTACACCAACCTTGGGAGAGATTTCCCAGGCTGTTTGGCTTCTTCCGCTCTCTAGGTCATATCTGGGGATTGCAAAACTAATCCATGTTATGAGTCTTATGACGTTCCCTGGGGTGCTCCAGCTCTGCCAGGGCTGTGTCTAGTTGAATCCACCAGTGGTCATGTGCAGGCATTCTTGCTTGGTGGGCGCACTTACGTGTATGATAGATTTATTTGCATGTAAGGTGTGGCCAAACTTGCACCAGAATTCCATGCAGGTGAGCATGAACTCATCTGTTTGTATATACCTCATTCTCATCGTTAGATATGGTGGTCATGGCAGAGGCTCTTTCCACTTCTCTGACCATGAGCACTAGAGAGCTCCAGGTTCCCTAGGTCAGAAAGTGTATAATTTCAGCAGAGTAGTGACAGCTCCCAGGTGGAGAGGTACCCCAGCAGCAGCGACTGAGAAACAGACCATTTCCTGTGCCCTTTGTTTCCTGACCTTCAAAAGATCATGCTTTGCTACTGCAGATTTCAGACACCAAAAGGACTGTTTCACTCCAGTTTGGAAATTCTGTATAATGCAACATAACAACAGTTAGAGTTCCTCAGCACTGCCTGTCCCTACAGGCTAGGTTGCCTCTCCTCTCCTCTCCTCTCCTCTCATCTCCTCTCCTCTCCTCTCCTCTCCTCTCCTCTCCTCTCCTCTCCTCTCCTCTCCTCTCCTCTCCTCTCCTCTCCTCTCAAGAACACTAGCTTTATGTCCAGGGAAAATGCCGGGTAACCCTGTCTACCTTGTGCAGGGAAACCTAGAGTGTATCTGCTTCCTGTGCTGTGTTGGTGGTGCCTGTCTCTGTGAAGACAAGAGAATAAGCTACACAGAGCAAGGAAGGCAGGACAGATGATGGCCAAGCAGGTAGCAGAGGGATGCAGTCAAGGTGGGGAAGGCTGGAAGATGCTGACTTCTGGTAATAGAATCATAGAATAGTTTGGGTTGGAAGGGACCTTAAAGATCATGGAGTTCCAACCCCCCTGCCCTGGGCAGGGACACCTCCCACCAGACCAGGTTGCTCAAAACACCATCCAGCCTGGCCTTGAACACTTCCAGCAATGGGGTGTCCACAACTTCCCTGGGTAACTTGTTCCGATGTGTCACCACCCTCACAGTAAAAAATTTCTTTCTGGTGTCTTATCTAAATATCCCCTCGTCCAATTTAAAACCATTACCCCTTGTCTTGTCACTACACTTCCTGACAAAGCCTTCTCTTCTGTAGGCTCCCTTGAGATATTGATAGGCTGCTATAAGGTTTCCCTGGAGCCTTCTCTTCTCCAGGCTGAACAACTGCAGCTCTCTCAGCCTGTCTTCATAGGAGAGGTGCTCCATCCCTCTGATCATCTTCATGGCCCTCTGCTGGACCCATCCCAGAGAAGGAGTCTTGACAAAGTTTTGCAACATAGTCTTTGCAGTCAGGCATGGTAACAAAGAGAGGAGAACTCCAAAGTAGGTATGGGCAGAGCAGGTTTACCCTAAAGGAAAGAGAAGTGAGAGCATAAGGGGTGGAACAGATAGTTAAAAAGCTATCTGTTAGCCCAAGCCCTAATTCTGGTACTGCACTTAGTCTTAATTTAAAACAAACTGGTTTTAAGTGAAAATGGGACAAACAACCTGTCCCCTCCCCCCACTGTAGCAGTTGAGCACATCATGATGAACTGTTGTCCAAGAAGTTATTTCAGTTGAGAGACACTCCCTGCCCCAAACGACTCACAGCTTTGTTCTGACAGCTCTTACCTCTGAGGAGTAGTGAAGGTAACAGAGGGGTTTGTACTACTTGTTCATACTACTCAGCTGTTGGAGACACAATGTGCGTCATTCTGTGTGATGGCAAATGTTCTGTATCTCTGCAGACAAGTACCATTTGTAAATTGAATACTGAGAAGTCACACTTAGGACTGTGTTAGCCCTAGTTACAGCCACATTATATGGCTGATGGCTTCCTATGCACCTTCCTTGGTGCATAGAAATGTTCGTTATGCAGACACAACACCCAGGAAGCTGTTTCATCTAAAACGTGGGTAGTATTCATGATTTGCTCACTTGAGCTCACATCTTAGGCCTGCATCCCCAGAAAAGCTACTTAAAAACTTTTTCAGGTACAGCAGATCAGCCTGTGTGTCTAAGCCAAGCTACTCCAGTGATCCACACGGTACATATGTATACGTATATTTCCCAGTGAATGATCTTCTGATGAGGTAGAGATATGTACAGGGTCACAGAATCATAGAATAATTTGGGTCTGAACGGACTTTTAAAGGTCACCTAGTCCAACCACCCTACAATGAGCAGGAACAACTTCAACTAGACCAGGGTGCTCAGAACCCCATCCAACCCAACTTTGAATGTTTCCAGTGATGGGGCACCTACCATCTCTCTGGGCAATCTGTTCAAGTGTTTCACCACTCTAATTGTAGAAATTTTTTTCCTAATATCTAGTCTAAATCTCTCCTCTTTAAGTTTAAAGTCATCGCCCGCTGTTTTATCACATCAGGCCTTTCTAAAAAGTTTATCCCCTTATGGTGTCCTCAGTACTCTTTTGTTTTCATATGAGTGCAGACTGTGTCTCCCTGTGTTCAGCTGTCTGTGCTTACTTGGAATACATTCTGAGCTTTCCTGACGGTTCACTCTCGCACATGGAACTATGGAAGCACTTCTACTGGGCTACCAGATTTGGTGGTCCTTGATAGGAAATGCTGCAGCTCTTCAAGGAATCTTAGCCATGTAAGTCATGTTCATCTTGGCCTTCAAGCTAAACCAGAGGGCAACCTGATCAGAGGGATAACTTCTCTACTTGATACCGTTTGCCTTCGTGTCTCCCAGATGCATTTTTGTGGTCACTTCACTTGATCTAACAAGGAAATCAGCAAGATAGGAGGACTTATCCTGGGAAGGGTGGCAGCTGGGACTTTCCTTTACCTTCTACTCAAGAAGTGGAGTTAACAATTGCCCATTTTTCATTGGCTGAGATCCTTTCTAGTAGCAGGGATTACAAGCTGGACCTGATGACTAAGACACTATATCTAGGTTGGAGATTGAAAGAGATCAGTTAGCTTCCAGAAGCCAACTATTCCAGTCCCCACCTGTAGGATATGGGTCAGTCAACCTTGGCAGGGCTCCCAGTATTGCTCAGCTAATAAGGGAGAATGTGTTAGAACTTGTGGG